>CAOLHI010003719.1:0-158596 GCA_948474755.1 Ctenosaura bakeri | reverse complement strand
AGGAACAAGCTGGGCATGCCCACAGCCTGCCCACTGCTGGATCTGTGAGAACAGAAAGTGCTATCAGGAGCTATTGCAGTTCCACTCTGAGCTTGCTGATGGGATTGAAGTGCTAATGGAGGCACTTAATGGATTTTTTCTGGAAAGTTTGGCGATGCTTGGGGACAGGATGGCAGCTGGATAGTGACAATGTTGTGCAGAAACACAGCTCCTGATCTGGAAACAACCCACTGCTATGGCAGTATAGCAACGTCATGAGGAAATGGCATGTAACATCTTGCTGCCTGAGTTGTGGTTGCCAAGTGAAATATGGGACAGGGCTCCTATACCTTTAACAGTTATGTATATAAGTGACTTTCAGCAAGTAAAAGATAAGAGCCCACTCCTGAAGCTGCCATAGTATAATTTGAAGCTTATACTCATAACAAAACAGTGGCTCCTTGTATGGTACACAAAGCTCTGTTTTCCAGCAGAAGGGAATGGCTGGAGGTTAATAAGGAATGGCTGTGGAAACTGCCGCTGCTGACCCCTACACCTTCCAGCATCTGCCACCTGACGTGACTGCCTTTCCAGTGTGGGGTAATGGCAGAAACAAGGTGGCTGTTTATTAGTTGATTCTGCAGTTCAAAGATCATTTGACTGACCTCTTTGTATCTCGCAAGCAAGTACAAGCAGTAGCAAGTAGATGTGGATCTCATTGTGGGTCTCTGGGTGACCTACAGTAGATCAGCAAGTATTTCTGACACATAGTTGTTTAAAAAATAGTAACAATAACAAATTTGCTTAAATAATACTACTGAATGAGCATAGCTTGGAGAAACTGCAAGTCAGTTGTTTTATGGCAATGCTAGAATAATAATAAAAAAAACCCTTCTGATCTCAGAATTCTTCCATTCTAAATATAGATGTTTTGCAACAGGCTCTGATTAATGGTTCTCTGGTAATTCAAGTGAAAAACAAAACTGAATCTGCAACCTGACGTCTGCATACTTTTGCTTAGAGTTAGTTGGAAGGCCTAGTCAACGCCTTTCTCCTGTTTTATTTGATTCTGAGGGTTTTCAAAAAAAAATTAACACATTGCTTGTAGTTTTTGTATAGCTTACTTTCGGCTGGTACCTCAGACTTATAGATGGAGGCATCCAGGAAGCATCATCAGTTAACTTCCTGCTACTGATAGTTGTGGAAGGGGTGGGGGACGTATGCCTACATTCCTAAGCTTGTTGTAAAACGCTTGAATTTTTTTTTTTAAAGAGGACAGGAGTTCTCTGAAAAAAATCAGAAAAGCTAAGGCCTCTTTTATGCTATGCAATTATAGCATTTTGATGCTACTTTAACTGCCATTGCTGAACCCTGGAGTTTCTAGTTTCATTAGGTATTTAGAATTCTCTGTCAGAAGAGTTAGTGGCCCTTTTCGCACGGGCTTTCCCGAGCGAAATAGCCCCGTGAGCCGTGCGGGAGTGGGAGCGCCGCTCCACACGACGCACTCCCACTTCCGGCGCTCTCACGGGGCTGCAGCGGCGTGAGCGCGGGGTTTTTGATTTTCGCTTCCAAGCGAAAATCACCCCGCGCTCGCGCAACGCTCCCGGCGCCCACCCGCACTTACCTGTTGTGCGGTGCGTCGGAGAGGCGGCCGGGTAGTGCTTCCTTCCCTCCGCTCCTGCGGAAGGAAGGGGTGGGGCGGGGCGCTTGCGTGACGGATGCGATGGCATCCTGCTTCGCGCGGGTGGAGGGCTGCTCGCGACAGCCTCCCGCTTCGCGCGCGCGTGTGGGTGGTGGGTGGGCGCGACTGTCGCTTGCTCCTGGCGCACGCGGGGGGGACGGGCGCGACTGTCGCTTGCTTCCCGCGTGCGCGGGGGGCGGCGCGAGAGGCTCCTGCTTCTCGCGCAAGCGGGGGAGGATGGACGCGCGAGCCGCCTCCGCCTCTGCCTCCGGGACGCTGCCGCTTCCCTGCTTGTTCCTTCGCCTGCGGAAGGAACGAGCGGGGAACCGGCAGGCTCTCGGAAGAGGCTTTTCGCGCAAGCCGCCCACCCCGGCTCACGCAAAAAGCCTCAGTGCGAAAAGAGCCTTAGTGTCTTACTAAACTACAAAGCCCAGAATTCTGTGGGATTCAGTCATGGTGGTTAAATACAGTGCCTCTTTCATCATTTATTTGAAATCTAAGAGCAAAAGATATAAATACAGAGTTGAGATTAAATGAGTTGGGCCCAGAAACTTTAGTCTCTTGTTCTAATCCTATGAACTTGATGACAAATGAAAATGGCTAAAATGGCTAATATAATATATTACTCAGGTATTTTAATACGTTTTAGAGGTGTTACACAAATATTTTAACACATTTTCAATATAAAATCAATGGGATTTGACTTTCTGTAATGCACTAATTACTGCATTGTGTTACCCTTTTTTAAAAATCCTAATTCATTTCTATTAAGCAGCCCACTCAATAGCTGGTTTGCTATTGTATCTTGAATTGGAGTACTTTTCATGTTGGTTACATGACTGAGTCTGTAAAGGATCATAACAACAATGTAACGACATCTTGATATCATTGGTAGCCTTTCAGATTTGACTATTGCACTGTAACACTGTAAAGCCAAATCAGAGAAAGCACAAGCAGAATTGCACTCATTCTGAGTAGTCTTGCCACATAGCCAGCTGGATTCGATGTGTTGTTCATTCATTCTGAGTGGGTGAGCATTTTCATCCCATTTTACACCAAAATGAATTAACATTTTCTTTGGAAATATAAATTATGTGTAACAATATATGCTGTTTTACTACAGTGGCAGACACATTTGAACGCCCTATATATATGTATATAGGAGTGTATCTGTGTGTGTCTTTATAGTATAGCCAGTGTCTAGTCCTGTCTAGTATGTGGAAGAGAAGATCACGCAAAAGCAAACTGTTACAGTTTAAACTATGACACATCTTAGCAAAACTATGCCTATCTTTGTGAAGGATGGAACATACATTAGTGCTAGTTTGATGGTGTCTGTTGTCTGTTTCATACAAAGTAACATCTGTAAAGAGGCTTCTTTCTGGTCTTTCAAAGTTATGTGAGCTATATTAGTTTTGGCTGTTAAGAAATGAAATTTCTTTTGCTTGGCAGCAAGACGCAGTTGCCTTTTAAAACTTTGCCCATATCACACTAATGAATGAACTGGGATATATGAGTGTGAAAATGTTTTTGGAATAAGAGCTATGGATTTCTTAATCAAGTTAAATGCACCATCCCATTTACTCCATCCCACGTACCCCATCCCGCTTAATGAAACTGAATGGCATGTCTTTTTGGTATACATGACTTGTACCTCATAGATAGGAGCACAGTGACTACATCAGTTCTGTACTTCACAGCATACAGTTCAGAGATCTACTGCAGATCAATTGTCGAATTGATTCATGACATCACACTATATCCTCATATACGAAAATAGTATGTGACTCTTCTTGGATACTGTACATCTTGACATATGCATGTGTGTGTGTGTTGCTTGCTTTTCTGCACAGGCAGCAAAATGTATTGAACCACCCTTGTTTGTGGCAGTTCCTCATGGGTCTCAGTAAATCTCCTGCTTCTGCTGGGTCCCTAGGACTTAAGACTTGGAGGGGGTAAGAGCAGATTGTGATAAAACTTTCCGTGCTTCCATTCAAGGATTAATTTGATTTGGCTGGGTAACAGGTTGTTCAGACCTGCTTTACAAGATGACAGAGCCCAACATTTTTGCTTAATTTACTTAAGGCCTGAATCACACAAGACAGTCAGTCTCAATTTTAAAACAGCTACAACTGCAAAGAGCTATAGTGGATTAGCTAGAAGGAGGAAAAGTCTGCCTAATTATTTCACTGTGGCCAATTTTCTGCTCAAACTATGCCCTCTTCATCTGTGCCTCTAAGCCATGGGGGAAACACCACAAGTAACTACTTCCAGGGCCAGTCTGACACATTTGGTTGCCTGAGGCACCCCTGCCTTTGCCCAAGTCAAGGTGCTCTCTTGTGCTTGCTTACTAGCTCTGTCTCCATATCTATGCATGCCCACATTCCTCACTGAGTTCTTTGCAGTGATTGTAATCAATGTTCTACCAATTCACCCATTTTTTTAAAATATCAAAGCTGAGATGTCTCATGAAAATGTGCGCAGTTATGCCAGAGGAAAGTCTACTTTCAGTTCTCAGCTTTCTCTTTGAATAGAACAGCCATGTGTCCTACTTTGTGGAGGAAAGTACTCTGTCTAAACGGTTGTTGGAGATCAGCTCTCTAATCTGTTTAAAATGTTCTGTCTTTCATGAAGTCTCTCATTCACAGGATTATAATAAGTCAAAGTTGACTTGATAGCAAATAACAACATAAGAACAACCAGTTCAAGCCTGGTTTAAAGATGAAAAAGTATGAGAAGGGAAAGGAGAAGCCTTGTGGCTAAGTTAGTGTCTGAAGAGCACATTGAGCAGAAAGGTATACCAGTCACTTGAATGTAATCTTCCTCACTAGGATGAAACATACTATACTGCTACTTAAATGACTGTATCATACCTAAATTTGTGCCTATAAATATAAGTAAGCAAATGTAAATACTACACATATCTGTGTCCTCTTTTGGTGATTTTATTCTATTCTAGAGGGTCTTGGATAAACTATCCAACATACAGTGCTGTTTAACTGTCTGTATCAAAAGCAACATCAGCAACAACCTCTCATCTCTTCCTTGACATGATAATTTTTGGAAGTTGTAGAAGTCTGTGGCATGTGATGATGTTTAAATAGAACCATGATCTTTTTTTCTTTTTTTTTCATAGCATAGTCTTTTTTTTATGGAAGGAGGCCAGCTAACATTTCTGAGACTGAGAAAATAAAATTAAGTCCAAAATGACATTCAGGACTTACTTAAGGGAGATGTTGTTAGACTCCTGTAGATTTAATGGCATCTTACTAAAAGAACCTTGCTTGAAGAGGGAACAGGCTTTTCCTTTTTTGGAAAAAAATGAATGAACTGACATTTGTGCTGATGATAATCTTGCACATCCCACAGACCATGCAAACAGCCAGAAGTCAGTCCAATTCCAAGCTAAAATCACATTTAGTGAGAAAACTGTTGTTTAACTTGGAGTCTTGATTCTGACAAAAGTGGTGGTGACATTTGTTAAATTGTCACAAGAAGTAATTCAGAGCCTTGCACTGAGCAGGTAATTTTTCAAGTTTCAGAAGAATCTTTTGGTTATTATTTTTCTATACCCATATTTCCAGAGCTTCCTGTTTCCAGACAGGGACGGATATTCATCACATCCAGCTCATCTTAACAGCAACTTAGCTTGTGTCACGTCCTTTCCAGTTGCAGAACAAGAAGGAGTCACATGCAGAGAAATGAACACAAATGAAAGGAAAACCCAATTGAACTCTTGTTGGCCTCCCCCTCTGCAACCGTGAAGATATTTTTGGTGTATTTTCAGTTTGGAGCTTGAAAGATCTGATGTTTTTGCAGGCAGATTCCAATAAGCAGCAAGGAGCAAAGTCCTTAGAGTGGTATTCATCAGATTAATTTGGACTGAGCCACTTTTAACCTCAAATTCTGTAAAAGATATTAGATGAAATTTGTTGCTTTTCAATATATATATCAATATATATATATTTCTCCCTCCAAATCTTGAGTTACTTAAATCCAGCTGCACATTCCAGTTATACCTCAGTAGTATCAGTTCTTCACTTTAGATATAGGCCCTTGGTATTTCTGTGCCTGTAAGTTTCACTTATGGGTTATATTGCATGATGGGTGTTGTATTATCAAGGATTAACATAGTATTTGGAAATTCTTATGCAGGTGTTTCTCATATAAGATTGTTTGCATGGAAGTTTAAAATATCCTGAGAATGTAAATAGATCAGTATTAGCTGAAATATCACTGGAGTTATACAAATAGTGTGATTTGCACAGGATTTGATCTGCATTTTGGGTTTGCCCATTTTGGCCAGAAGTAGATCTTCATGGCTTTTTCCCACTTGTCTTTCAGTATTTCTCCTTCTAAAGATCCCTTGGCCTCTTTTCTTCCTAGAATGGTATAATATAGATTGTAAACTTTTGCAGAGCTATAGATTTTGATACATCAAAAGATTCTGAGCTTTTTTAAAATAACGTTCATTCAGAGACCATAAAAGGTAAGAGGAGAAAGTTGTTGGGCTATAATAAAAAGATAGCAATTACTCCAAATCAGTCCTTGTCTCATTTTCTGTATAATATACTTAGCTCTAGACTGATGATCAGCTTTCATTCTGCACATTTTTTCTGAACAGGCATAGTTAGTAAGGTGATTGTTTGAGAGCTCCTGCTGCCTGGTGGTTTCAAGGGGACTTGACTGAAGCTCATTACATTGGTCAGCTAGAGCCAAGTAGGTAGAAAAAACATGGGGCGCTGCCTTATAACAAATCAGAGTAGTGGTCCATCTAATTCTGTAGTGTCTACATTAACTGTCAATAGATGTCTACAGTTTTAAAGACATGGATCCGCTCACCAGTGCTAACCAAAGATGAGATGGATTGAACATAAAACTGTATGTGTGCAAAGAACACACTCTGTCACAGTGTGATAGATGATGATGCTGTCATTGAGGAGCAACTGATTGTGCAGGGGGCCGAGCCAGTGACTGAGCAAGTCAACCTGCAGACATCCCCTGCACTGGAAGGTCAGACAGAGACTGAGTTGCCCCAGCCAGCTCATGTTGGACAGGGAACCAGCAGTGATGCAGAAGAGTTGCAGCCAGCTGTGCTCATCAGCCCTCAATCATGCAGAAGGCCGAAATGGGCTGCTGAGAGGGAGGCTGCTTGGACTAGGCTGAGGAAACAATAACAAGCAGCACTTGATCACAGGGGCTATTTAAGTCTGCCGGCGTGGCTGCTCCTTGCTTGCAGCAAATTATTAGCAAGCCCTCATAACCTTTGTGTCTCCTGTTCCTTGAAACCCTATGGATGGATCGCTCCCTCCTGAACCTCTGGACTGGACTTGACCTGACTTGGCTTGTGTTTTCCTGGTGTTTGGTATATTTGGACTCCCCAAATGTTTCTGGCCTCTCTCTTCCCTTGCTGGCTGTGGCCCGGCAGGGAGAAGTTCCTGACACACTGAGCAAAAGCTGCTTGCAATAAGAAAAATGAACAAGTTGTTTACATTTAGAGCATTCTTACCTCAGAGGATAAAATTACCAAGTGCTGCTACTACTATCCAATGCAACTTTTGAAAGTATTGGATATTCTGTTAAACCAATGTGCTTATACTTGTAACCCTGCAAGGTAGAACTCTGTGTAATTCTTTGCACAGAAGACTCACCTCTTTCATTTCTAATAATTTCTGTATGCTGGATATATGACAAAGCAAGTGGATGCACTGATGGAGACGGAGTAACCACTTTAAGCTCCTTACCAGCTGATCAGCATAGCCTGCATGTTGATAAAGCAAGCTTTCATGCTGGGCAAGAGAATAAATCAATTCCAGCTTCCGATTTAATATGTTTGTTTTTTTAATGTTATTTTAATCTTTAACAAAACTATCAAAAAAGAAGCAGAAAAAAAATCTAAAATATAACAAAGCATGCTAAATGTATAAGCCAGTAGCCAACAGCACTTATCAGGATCCCAGGAATAATTCACCAAAGCCACTTTCATGATGTGGAGACCCCAGGCCTTCCTAGCACAGCTAGGGACCAATGTCTCCCTTAACTATCAAGATGAAAACAAAGACAGTTTAATCGTAATGAGATGATGATGGAGAAGGGTGCTTGACAGTTCTCAAAGAGGGAAATTTAAACTGGACCACCACCCAGATGTCCTGTAAGGCTAAGGCCATTTCCGCCTTACGCTGTTACAGTGCTGCTATTCCACTTTCACCATCCTGTGGAGTTGTGGAGCTTGTAGTTTACTGGCTGAGAATTCTAAATGCCCCTCCCTAAACTGCAAACTGCAAACCCCAGGATTCCACAAGATGTTGAAAGTGGATTAACACTATAACAGCTTAGTGCAGAAATGTCCTAAGTCATAGTGAAGTATTGAAATGGAGGTCCAAATAAGGTTACCACAGTGAAAACGCCTATATGTTCCTTCTTGCTTGTTACCTAGTTGTGTGACAAGCAATACCTGTTGACAAGCTTTATAGAAGAGAGAGAGCTTTAAAAGTACAGGCACTCACTCTGATTTTTACTCTGCAAACCATAGATTTACAGAGTGAGGGGAAGAATTGGACATGCTACAGCAGCTGATATTAATGCCGTCCTGGTAGTACCGCATCTGCCTCAGGTCTGGTCAGCAGCCATTCAGAGTGGGGCATGTGATGTAGTGTCACTTACTTTGTGAAATGATCTTCTGTCAGATATTTGATGACTAATCTTCTGAGTTAAAAAACATATCTGTGCAAACTTTCCCTGTTTAGTTCAAGCTAATATCTGTTGCATAGACCCCCTCTAAAGAGCATATTTTAATGTGTATGTTGTTCATACTGTATGTGTTACTGAAATACACTGCTTTGAAACTTTTGGATCTAAGGAATATACAAATATTTGTAAAATAAGTATCCTTCCATCTTAGCAAAAGCTGGGTTTCCACATTCAAAGTAGCCAAATGGTACATAAACACTGTAAGGAAGCAAACACAAAATGGCTTTAAATCTGACCTTGAAGTGAATTCTTAATAGCTCTTTTATGTAAATTTTGAATTCATCTTTAGAAAATGAATGCAAGTGTAAATAATTTTCTAATACTTTTAAAACAAAACATACTTGCAGTTTTATTCTTCTTCCAGGATATCCTGTGAATTGGAAATGTAATAGTATCTTCCTTTTTGCAGGACTACCTTAACTTTCTTGCATGCATGACTTCAGCTGTACATACACGCTGGTTCTGGTGTTCATGATTTGTTTTTGTTGGGGAGTGGGAATTGCTTTGTTGTTTTTTTAAAAAATGATCTAACTTTCTCCATCATAGTTTGGACATATTAGCTACAGTATTTTGGCCACTGGATTATTTTCTTATGTGTTAATTTTTCTTTGTACAGTTAAAAAAGTAGAGAAGAGTTGTGGGGGGAGCGGGGAGGAATATGCCAAAATCTCCCGGGGATGCTTCTTTCCCCTTTCCTTCCTTCACTTGGACACTTCCTGTGTACGTCAACGCCTGTGATTTCATGATCCAAAAATAGACTCAGCTGTGAGGGGAGAAGGAGACAGGTTTTCTGTCACTGATTTTATTGGAATAAGTCTCCCCAAATAAGCCGGGAATCCAAGATGTGAAACTAGAATTTGCTGAACTGGGGTGTGGGTGTGCCTTCAGCACTTACTAATGAGATCATGGAAGAGAGCAGGAAATCTGGGTTTTGTGCCAAAGAAAATATTCTTTCCTAATTTCTTCTTTTCCTCCCCTTCCTAGGACAAACGTTGAGAGGTTAACACTAATGTACTTCCAAACATTGATTTGGTCATGAGAAACATATATGTTTCTAGGAATATACAGAGTATTGTAAAGAAATAGTACCTGAATTTGGTTGGTTCCCTCTTAGCTACACACACACACACACACACACACACACACAGTATACACATCTTTCTTTTTGTTTGTCATGTTGTCCTCATATCCAGACCTGAATTTTTTTTAAAAATTAATTTGTTACTACTCGCTTGTTACTTTTTTTAAGAATAGCTTTATGATATTGCTTGTTATACAAAAGTAAATCATTATATTGCTCATATATATCGTGTTGCTTTTAATTACTTTTTAAAAAGTAATCGAGTCAAAATGACTTTCCAAAGTAACATTACTTTTTATGCCAAAATAATATAACAATACACTTTTTTCCCCAAAACAACAATGTTGCTTTTTAAAATGTATCATCATGTTTGTGGTATGTTATGGTGAGCTCTGCTTAAACCTTTACAAAATGTATATAGTTCAATCACGTGAAGTGTGTCTGGTGGTGGTGCGGGGACTGATTCCTTTCACTTTTTGTATTCTGTTTGATCGTAAGCTTGCAGGATAAATAAAAAGGCAATTACTGTCCCAGCTTCAAGGCTGTCTGTTTCCTGGAGACCTCTGTTCTGGGACTTTCCATCATCTGCAACAGCTCTATTTACTAGATTTACCCACAAGACTTTGGGAGAGTATAACTGTGGTCTCTGGCAGGGAGATGCCACCTGTCTATAGAGGGCAACTCTATTCTAACTTGATCTCTACCAGACAGCAATTCTGAGAGATAAGATTGCCTTGCTTTATACAAGATGTATTATCGATTGGTAACTAATATAAAGCAAATGTGGTGTAGCGGTTTGAGTGTTGGACTACAACACAGGAAGCCAGCATTTGATTCTCCATTTGGCCATGGAAACCCACTGGTTGATATGTCACAGACTCTCAGCACCAGAATGCCCCATGGTAGGTTTGCCTTAGGGTTGTCATAAGTTGGAAATGACTTGAAGGAACACAACAATAACTAATGTAGTGGATACTTGGAGCAATGGCATGCCATATTTTATGGTGGTATTTAATTCATTCACATTGGTTTTAATGAAGAGAAATTTAAATTGGTATTTAAAAAAACCTTGAGTGCATAACATATTCTATTGCATTCTTTTAAAATTGTATCAAGAACACAAAGATGTGTTCTGGGCTTTTTTAAGTGCAAAATGGTCTGAAAAAGCTGTAGCTTATCTTTGTTGTTGCCTTTTGAGCTTCCTCTCTGTGGATGATAGCAATCAGTTCACAGGATCTGCTCAAAAGAACCTTATTTATTTTTAAGAATGTCAGTATTCTGAGGAGGAAGTGTGGCTTATTTTAGTGGATTTGTTTTAGTAAACTTTTTTTCATTATGTACATTATTAGAACTGTCTAAAAAGGTTTTATTTCTGTGCAATAGAATTTGATATAAAATAATTGTTTAAAGGGAAGCATATGCACATGGATTTGGATTTGTTTCATTAAGGCACCCAGTTGACCCAGCACTTTCAAAGTTATGTTTCCTAATGCCTCCTTGATGTGGAGCCCTCTCTCAGACTGAAGACAGTTAAACTGTCAGGCTGAAAACAGTCTGTATTAAAGACATAATTGCCTGCTTATGAAATGAACAACACAACACAAAGAATGTGGGGGCGAGCAATTCAGATATCTGTTTTGCAAATAACATGAAAGATGGAAGAGTCTTAAAGTGGCTCTCTCAGTTGCTGGAAAAGTTAGTGGCGATTTCTGCACTATACTGTTATAGTGCTATTATTCCACTTTCAACATCCTGTTGAATCCTCGGGTTTGCAGTTTAGGGAGGGGCATTTAGAATTCTCAGCCAGAGAGCTCTTTGGCCTCAGTAAACTGTAAACTCCAGAATACTGCAAGATGTTAAATGTGAGATAATAGCACTATAACAGTGTAGTGCAGAAATGGCTATTGTGCTGATGTTTCTTGTTTCCAGCCTATGTAATATGGATGGTGTCCACATATGTATGCACATCTGGAAAGGCTGAGCAGGGCTTCATGAATGTAAGAGGGTCTTCAGGGAGATGCCTATCTACATGTGACCTCTCAGGAACATTAAAGCTGTCTGGTATTGAGTTAGACTACTTCTTCATCTGCATCTCAAGGTATCTGATGTGGAGGGGGGAACTGGCATATTTGTGCTCATTGGCTACAGTTGCTTCTTTCTGTCCTGGAAACTCACCGCGGATTGTCAGCCAATGGTTCATGTACCAGCAACAGTCCATGGATCACTACTTTGTGTAGCACTGGTCTAATCATTTTTTAAAACTGGTAGCCATCAGATGAGAGCCAGTATGGTATAGCAGGTTGAATGTTGTACTAGGACTCTGGGGTACGAGAGGGTTCAAATTAATAACTGATTATCAAAACCTACTGGGTAACCTTGGGAAGTCATGCTCCTTCAGCTTCAGAAGAAGACAATGACAAACCCCCTCTGAACTAATTTTGCTGAGAAAATTCTGTGATAGGTTTCCCCAAAGGTTGTTATAAATTTGAAATAACTTGAAGGCACACAGCCACCGCCATAACCACAACCTCCAGATACTTCAGCTACAGTTGTTAGAAATCACTGATCATTCTATCTGGGACACTTGAGAAGCTGTAGACCTGAACATCTGAAAGACACTGTGTTAATGAAGCCTGGTCTACATTGGTTGACACTAGCTTTTCAAGATTTTGGACAAATGACTTTCCCTGTTTTATATGGAGATGCCAGGGATCTTTAGTGTGCTAATAATCCATTTTATCGTTGAATTCAGCGCTGTCTCCTAGTGATCTGCCTTTTACAGCAGATTTCCACAAATTGGGCCCCCCCAGTGGGTTTCATGTCATCAGCCAGTATGTTTTTCTGGGAGAAACACTGCATGACATTGATATTTATCAAAGCAATTGCAGTGCATAGGACTGTGTGTGGTTGTGCTTCCACAATCTGAAAGATGCACCTATAGGAAAAATTCTGAGTCCTTTGACACAACATATGTCTCAGATAAAATGAAGATGAAGATGTGGTGGTCACATCTGCAGAGAGTTGCTAATCCATAGACAGTAATTTTGGATTTTAAGACTTCTTATTTTATTCCACCTTTCCTCTGTGGACCTGAGGGCAAAATAGATGGCGCTTTATCTTGTGATTCACCCTTTTTATCCTCATAAGAGCCCTGAGAATCAAGTTAGGTTGAGAGTGAGTGACTAGCCCATGATCAACTAGCAGGTTCCATAGCTTCCATAGATGATAGCTATCATTTTGATTTGCAATTTGTTGCCTGTTTATTATAATGTATAGTTATGCATGCAACCCCCCTCCTTCCCTTGCCTTTTGCAAAGGAATGGGAGGAGGGCTCTGCAAGGGAGAAAGAAGGCTCATTCAAGCCTTCCCCTCCCCATTTACTTGCCTTTTGCTTCAACATGAATTCTGAGCACCAGGGACAGAGCCAAGGGAGTGGGAGGGAGGAGCTCCAGAGGGCAGAAGGAAAGTGCATGCATTCCTCACCCGCCTCTCCTTTCCTCTTGTCCAGGTGCTTGCCTTCCTTCTCTGTGCCCAGCAAAATGCAAGGGAATGGGAGGATGAGAATGGAGGGGGAAGGCACACAAGTACCTTGCTAACAATGACATTTATGAAAGTCAAACCTGCAAATGTGGAGAGACAATTGTAGTATCTTGATGAACTTTGCATACCTCCCAATTGTCCTAATTTGGCAGGGACAGTCCCAATTAGTTTTCTATCCTCCCACTTTTTAGATGCTTTTAAATATCCCAGTTTCTTTCTCTTCCTTCCACTTTCCTTCTTTTTCCTCAGCTTGCTTCAATTGATGCAAACTGCATTCAAAGCTGCAGCTGCATTCAGTTGCAGCTGGAGGCAGGGAGTGAAGAGGATGAGCAGTAGGCACAGGCAAAAGCAAAAAGCAGCAGCCTTTCCTAGCTTATGTGTTCTTCATTCATGACTTTTGCCATCTTCACCACATTCTGAAGTTGCTTAGCCACGTGTTTCCCAGATTTCATCTGTGAAATATTGGAGGGTATGGCATCGTCCCGTGCTATCATGAAATTAGAGAAAACTGCTTTATAGGGTTTGTTCATATAGCCCCGGATTGCCTACTTCTGGCTGACAGTGTCTCTCCAGGGTCTTAGGTAGAGATCTTCCTTAGCATGTTTCAACTGATCATTTTAAAACTCGAGTTGCAAGGACATTGGATCTCCTGTATGTGAAGCTTATGCCCTACCGCTGGTCTATGGTCCATCTCATTCAGTTTTATCAGCCCATGGCAATTCCAAAAGATCCATATTTTGATTTTATTTCTATATAGTGAGTAGAATTTCATGACACGGATTCCAACAGAATTATGGAATGGTTTTCAGTAGTAACCTCTGGAGTGGACACAGTGTGTATGTCAATAGTTCTTCAGCTATAATTTTGCACTATTATTGCAATTAAATCCCCTAAGATAATGGTAGTTCTGTTAAACATCTGAACATGAACTTTAAAGAAATAGCTGTGAAGAGATGGGGTATGTCAGACTAAAATAAACTAAACATTATACCACAACATCCCTGAAGAAACCATAGTAGTATGGTTGGTAATCACTCTGGTTGGTAGGCCTTGTCAAAATTATATGGAGGAATTTTCTGAAACCACTTAAAATATGAGCAGAGATATATGATGGTCTTTCATGTTTTGAAAATGAGAAGAGTCTTAATATCACTTGGATGTGTAAAGAAAGTAAATTAATGCCCTGTAAACCTTTTTTTTTTTTTTTGCTTTTGCCGTGACAAAAAGCTGGTTTTTCTTAATCATTCAGCCTTAGATAATAAGGTCAAGGGTTTCTGAAAATACAATTTACAAAGTTGTTATTATTTATTAGAGTTATAAGCTCAAACCTTCCATATAGCACAGAAGTTGAAATGTTAATAGTATTGCTAATAGTTAAATTGCTAAATAAAATCTCAAATTAATTCTTTAATTGATTTGCCAAATTAAAAATAATTTTAAAAACCAGTAATATCCTAAAGTAACAAGAATAATTAAACATTACTCAAAAATATCCTCATTATTCTTTAGCAATTAAAATAACAAGTTTTTTTTTCATTTAATGAATCTTTAGTAACAATTGCAATTTGAGTGAAAAATTTCCATGCTCTCATTTGGAAAGTATCCAAGGCAATGTACAATAATAGCTGAAAAATTTTGGTTTTCATTAAAATTAAAGGCAAACCACTAAAAGCCACAGACTATTGCTTTTCTATAGCAGAACAAAGAAGAAGTCAATCTCACCACCCCTCAGAAGAGAGTTTCACAGTTGGTGGGCTACTACTTAGAAGGTTGTGTCTTGCCATTCTAGCTTCTCTAAGTGATGCAGAAATTAAAGGGCCTCTGATTGATGATGATGATAAGTTATGAATAAGTTAATTAATTGAAGAAGTGATTCCTTCAGTTATGTTGGCCCCAATCATTTAAAGATCTGTAAATCGAAACCAGCATCCTGAGTAGTGCCTAAACTAGAAATTTTTCCATGATCAGTATAATGTGATTTAAAAAGCACACTCCTGTCAAAGTCTAGCTGCCATATTTTGTACTAACCGTAGTTCTGGAACCTCTTCCAAGGGCAGCTTCATATAGACCACATTACAGTGATCTGTCACAATGACTGTCCATTACAGTCAGGAGATGGTTGACATCTGCACTGATTTGAAGAGAGAGAAGCTTCTATCCTGACCAGAAATAGGAGCCAGAAGGGTCTAATGAATGCTTGAGATTGGCTTAGTCAGGCTGTTAGAAATGGGCTGAAATTCTAAGGCTTCCCCAGCAAATCCTACAGCTTAGTTGAGGGCTTTTAAGCAATCTGTGTCTATCTGTTCCTCCTAAATTCTGCTTCCTTCCTGAACAGTAATGAGACTTAGGGCCCTTTCACACTACACAATTATAGGGCTATAATTCCACTATAACTGCTATGGCAAAACCTATGGAATCTTTGGATTTTCAGTTTAAGGAAGGATATTTAGAATGTCAACCACAGAGGTCTAGTGTCTCACAAGACTACAAACCCCAGGCCTTCTTAGGATGTTGCCATGGGAGCTAAATTGGAATTGTAGCCCAGTGACTGTGTAGTATAGAGCAATGAAAAGGGTAACCCTCTGTCTTGGAGCCTAGCACTTCTTTTGGTCAACTCGTATCTTGATTGTTGCCTATGCTGGTGAGAATGCAATGGAAAGTGAGAGGTCTTTGATGTAAAAGAAGTGGTGGAAAGAGCAAACTGGCTTGAGTGGCAGATGTTGCCTGTTGGGTTTGGGCTTTATGGAGTTCTAACTCAAGGGTCTCCCATCTGACAAGGTCTGGATCAATTCTGTGGCATGCAGCGCTAGTCTCCCTGATCCAGATCAGAATCCTATGTGTTACTTGGCATCAAAGATCTGGCTTGAAACAGAAGATGCATGAATTTAAGATCCAGAATTTGGACTGGTATTTGGTAGAACACTTGGCCAAGAGCTGCCAAAAGGCCAATCAAGAGGCAGAGATAATTGCAAAGTGGTGACTGAGATTAGCTATCTGTCTGAAGAAGAGAGATAGCCCTTGGATGAAGAGAAAGAAGCTTACTTATGTAAGCAATGAAACATCTTGTGGCACTAGCTAGCTTCTTGAAACACTGTTAATCTTAAGAGGCACTGTTCCAAAATATGTGGTACAATGTATTTTTATTCTGTTGATATATTTGAAACAGTAGGGCATGGGCCTGAACTGCATACATGAAATCAGCTTTTCCAAATACTATCCCCCTTAAATAATGCTGTAATAGTTATAAAATCATTTTAATAATGCATCTATAAAAATAGATGATGCAGTCAGAGAAGAAGAAACTTTTTAACAAGGACAGAAAACCATTGCAACAAAAGCTGACTTTAAGGATCCTCAGTTTGTAATCAAAGTTTATAAAATTTGAATGTACTGATATTTTATTGCATCATAATTACAAAAGGCCTGTAATGGGTAAAGACAATAATGGTTGACATGGATAAGCTACAACAGATATTTGACTGATACCCTTTTATATTAGCTTGGTAAAGCCTTGTCGCTATTATTGGGATAGATATTGCCACCAATATTTTGCTTTTATGGCTCTTTTTCTTGGAGAGAAATTCCAGTGCTAATGTTAGGCTTGGTTTGGTTTCTTTTGAATGTGAGGACACACTGCAGACTTAACGATTTGTACATTTGTAATACAGAGCATAATCAGAGACAAAAGGATGTAGAGCCTTTACCCAATATTATCATACTATGTAGAGCCAATGCAATCCAAAGAGATCTTCAGCCAATACACAAAACTCTGTCTGTGCAACTGGCTCTGTTCCAGTCTACACACTAAAGGCATCTATGTCTCTTTAAGGCAGTGTTAGGAAACCTGTGACTCCCCAGATGTTGTTGAGTTCCTTTCAGTTCCAGGTTGTTTGGCCAGTGGTGAGGTTTGCTGGGAGTAGTAGTTCATCGGCATCCTCAGGAGAGCAAAGAATATATTTTTTGCTGTGACCATTTAATTGTCTAGAAACCATCTCAGTGAAGATACTGCTTCTCTCTCTCTTGCTTTGCTGTATATCTTAAAGCTGACAAATATGGGATTGGATCCAGAGTAATTTAAGTGGCCATAGGAATTTTAGAAATGGGTTTCAGGTTAATCGTGACTGAAGTCCCATTGATTAGAGTGGGAATGAAATGTGCAGTCCTATACGTGTCTACTCAGAAATGAATAGTAAGTAGGTACTTAGGGAATACTTCCAAGTAAGAATAATTAAATTTGTTTGGATCCGAACCAACATTTTCTTCTTTGACGTTCTTAAGCATTTTTTTTAAAAAAAACCTTCCTTTCCTTCTTTCAGGAAGAGATGGGCATTGCATGTGAATTACTGGAACCAGACTCGGACTTCCTTAAGTGTAGTGTCGGCTTTCCCTTCATGAGATCAAAGTCCAAGGTAATTCCTTACGACTACCAATGGTGATGAGCTTCTCTCTGTGTGAGGGGGAACTTGTGATTCACTGGCTACTTTGCAAATACACTATGGTTTTCCAGTGGAGAGGGAATAAATAACCTGCTTGTGGGTTGGTCCTCAACTTTCTCTGATAGGTAGGAACATGGAAGTCTTTTTGAGAGTGCCTTCTAGGGGAGCAACTTTTTTTATGTGGTCAGTTCTAGTGCCTGCCTTCACTCCAATAAGCATGCACTGAGCTCGGCTCCATGTTGTCCCTTGCTCTCTTTCTCTCTCTCTCCAGTTTTTTTCTTCTCCTTTTCTCAAGATTCTCTCCCCCCAAAAAAAAGAGCTTTAAATATCTGTTTCTCTCTCTTCCCTTCTTGTTGAGTAATCTGTGCTAGCCCTTTCTACTTCCCTACCTATCTTGCTTCTCATCTGTGTCTATCTTCTCCTTACTGGTTTCCAAGAGAGTCTGTGAGCAAAGAGAATGCACTGACTATTACAGAAAATGGAGGAAGACATAAGAAGCACAGGAGATACTGTGGGCCTTCAGTGGCCCCTTTGAACTGGCTCAGACAAGTGAGAGCCCTTCACTGAGAGTGAACAAAGTGGAAGGGAGCCTGTTGAACCAGCAAGTGAAGGAAAATCCCACTGTTCCACTAAAATGTACCACAAGCACCCAGCCCAAATTGGTCCAGGGTTAGAGGCAGAGGAGCAAGTTATACTGTTTAAGGAGACAGCTGTGAGTACAGTGGATTCCGGTTCAGCCAAAGGGTAACCTTTCTGACCTGGTTAAGGGACCATGTGTCCAGAGAGATTATACCATTTATCCCACCCCCGGCACACTTGGCATCCAGAGAAGGGGTTTCCAGAGCACCCTCACAAGCTTTGTCAAGATAACTGGGTGCCACTATGAGAGAGAGGAAAGGGACCAGGCTGGCAGTCAACCACACTCTCTTCCTATGCTGCACTGTTGCCATCATGCTTCCAGAAGGAAGCCATGGCTGCCATTTTTGCACACCAAGAGCAGGCCCCAGAAGAGATCAGCTGCCATCTCCAAGAGCCTAGATGCTGCTTTGTGGGACATGGATGGCCTCTCTACCCCTGGGGAGAAGTGGCTGGCAGTTACTTCACCACCTCAGACTCATCTGAATCTGAGGACAAGGGAGTGGTAACCCAACAGGTCTCACCCACCAAGAGATGTAGGGATGTGACCTCTGCCACTTCTGAGGCCAGTTGGTTGGTGATGAATGTGGAGAAGAGAAGGGTCAGCATAGCAAATACTCTGATGCTGAAGAGGGAGAACTCTCCTTTGATGAAGACCAGGACAACCTGGCTGTCCTTCCTTCTCTTAGGCTCTTCCAGGAAGAGGATTTTAATGTCCTGCTAAAGAAGCGATGTTAGCATGCCTGTTCAGCATGTCTGGTCAGACTCCAAAGTGCCAGGACCCTGATCAACCTCAGGGAGGTGGAGAGTGCTTTTCCAAGGTCAATGTTGTGTCTTCAGACATTGCTTTTGCTGCAGGCTTTCATATGTGTTGTTTGGAAGGAATGGAGGAAGCCCACTGCCAACAGACCCAACATCAGTTGTGTCAAGAAGTTTTACAAGCTACTTGGCAATGTAATGTCCAAGCTCCAGGTCCCAATGACTGATGGGGCTGTGGTAGCCCTTGTCTCATCTCCGGTGCTTGTGAAGGATGGAGAAGACTTTCTAAGAGGTGCGGAGGACAGAACACCATGGTTTTCTGGTAAATCAAGAGCCACCTTATCCCTGTGCAGAGAATCCAGCATCTGGGAACAGTGATGGACACCAACTCAGTAACTCTGGGGACAGTAACTCTGCCCCCAGAGATGATTCAGAGCATCAGGAACCATCAGCATCAGCACAAGTCAAGCAGGTAAAGAAGGCAGATTTGACCTTCCTGGTTCATCTGCAAGGTCTCATGTTTGCCACAATAGATTTCCTTCTGTAGGTGAGATTCCACACCAGACCTTTCCAGTGGCATCTTCTTCCCCAGCCAGGGAGCCATAGCTGCCAAGTGTTACCTAAGGATCTAGGTTCCCAGAGAAATAATCCAATTCCTGGCTTGGTGGACCTCTCTGGCGATTCACGGGGAAGATTCTTCTGGGATATGCCAAAAATCCAAGTCACAACCAATGACATTCTATGGGGCTAAGGCCCCATTTGGTGTAAGGGATATGGGGAAAGGACAAGGCAGCACACATCATAAAGTGTCTGAAGGTGAGAACCATCAGGAAGGGAGAGTAATCCTTATCCGGACAAACTTGGTCATAGCCAAGGCTCACCTCATGGAAGAGGCAAGACTGTTGGAAACAGAACATCCGTAAGGCATTCTCAACCCCAGAACAGATTGGCTCATCTGATCAAATCTGGACCAGGCAGAGAGCAGTCTTCATTAAGAGGTCTTCCAGCTCATGGTGGAGAGAGTTGGGGCCCCAGAAATCAACCTGTCTGTGTCACCAGTCAGTGACAAAATGTCTGGGTTCCTGTCAAAATACCAAATAGAGGTGACGAAAGGCCTGGATTCATTGTCCTTCTCCTGACTGAAGGGGATGCTGTTTGCTTATCCCCTGAGTCTGCTCCTATCAGGTGTGCTAAGAATAGTAAGAATGGAAAATTGCCTAGTAATACTCATCACTCCAGCCTGGCCAAGAAGACCATGGTAGTCAGAGATAGCGAGCATGGCAGTGGACAGGTTACCCCTCCTAATAAGGTTAGACCTGCTGTCTCAATGGAAGGTACACCATCTGGACCTGGACATGTGACTGTTAAGAGGCACATGTGCCAGTGGCATGGCTACTCTGACAGTGTAGTGGACACCATGCTATCCTCAAGGTGACCATCCGGTCCTCAAGATGACTTAGAAAGTATACTCATAGACCCTGTGGTATATAAAAATACTTTCCAAGTATTCAGGATATGGTGCAATCATAAGAAACAGGACTACTTCAGAGTCTCTATGTCCCTGCTTCTGGAGTTCCTTCAGCAAGGGGTAAATAAAGGGCTCAGACCAAACACTGTTGAAAGACAGATCACTGCCATCACTTCCATTCTTCCGCCAGGGGGACAAGATCTCAGTGGGACCATGTCCATAGGGTCATCTGGGAGCTAGTGCTCTCAGCCCTTCCACTAGCCCACAGGTTCCTGTCGTGGAACTTGCACACAGTCCTCAAGGTGTTTGCAGGACTTCCCTTTGAGACGGTGAGGGAAGAATCACTCAAACATTTGACTTGGAAGCTGTTCCTGTAACTGCTATCACATCAGTGCTCAAAGTTTCAGAGCTGGGAGCCTTGTACCCCAGGAACGAACTGTGTGAGATAATGCTGGATTTCATTTGACTGTGGCTAGATCACACTTACATACTGAAGGTCAATTCACCATTCCATGGAGAATGGGAGGTAATATTGCTATCCTTCTGCCCCAAGACAGTGAAGCTCCCGGAGAAGATTTGGACACTTTGTTTGTTTGGCAGGCCATCAAAGTATACTTGAAGAGGACAGACTGCTTCTGAAGAGTGGACTCTTTTTTGTGATCTTCCGGCAACACTCCTGAGAAAAGATGAGCTCCACTTCCACATCGAGCGTGTGGATCAGAGACTGCATCACTGCTTGTGACAACTCCATGGGAGTGCCTTTACCAGAACTGGTCCAAGTGCACTCTACTAGGAGGAATGCCACTTCGGTAGCATTTACAACCAACACTCGATTGGTTGAGATCTGCAGAGCAGCTGCATGGAAGATACCATCCACTTTCTTCAGCCGTTGCAGACAGGATGCCTTTGCTTCCACTGAGGGAGCCTTTTGGTAGTGGGTATTTCAGAAATTTGTTGATCGCTGAAAGTTTTCTCCCCAAGCACCAGCTACTCTACCCCAGTAAGGGAGCTTTCAAACATCCCACAAACAAGATGTTCCTCTCCTCTCCACCGGAAAAAGAACCATTTGTCTTAGCTGTTAGATGGTCCCTTTCAGTGGAAGAGAGGATAAACATCCTCCCCATCCTGGGATGACAGCTGGTGCTTGGGCAAAATTATTGTGAATAATTTTGTTCAAGGAGCAGAATGTAGAGTGTCTACTAGTTCGGTTTGATACTTAACTGTCAGGGATCTTCTTTCTGTACTCCTTCCCCCTTTTCATCATCTGTTGCTGTTTTTTCTTGTGTTTTTTTTCCACCTATAATACAAAAAAGAGAAAGTATGGGTGTTAGTCATTGCATGGGAGATCAAAAAGACCAAGTTTTATTGATATCAGAATACAGAAAAATGCATACCTAGGTTCTTTCAGGAGCATCAGAGCATTACTGAGCACATGGAGCGAGTTGCTCCCTTAGAGGGCACTCTTGAAAAGACTTCCACATTCCGGCGTATTGAAGAAGGTGGAGAACCAATCCACAAACAGGGTGTTCATCCTCTCTTCCACTGAAAAGGACTATCTCACAGGTAAGGACAAGCTTTTCTCTTTGTACTTTGCCCACAAGAGATTGTGCTCACCTCTACTCTTCCTATAAGATGCTCCATGTTGCTGTTAACTCTTCTCTAAACAGAGTTCAGCAGTAGTGCCATCACAGAACTTCATAGTCAGAAAGCTTTAATGGAATTTGATGGGGAATTAAAATGGAATTTCATTTCAGCAATCAGAAATTGATTCTGTAAAGCATTCTCAGCAGATATTTGGAAATGGACTATCCACCATTTGTGTCCTTGGTTGGTCTGCTGTATTTTGAGTGTTATCCTGATATGCGAAATATGTTGAGTTCAATTATATACAACACAAAGCCAGTAAAAATAAATGTTATTATTATTTTCTTCTTTCCAAGATTTTATTTGTCGTATTCATTTAATTAACTAGTTGGGGTTATGTTCTTTTACTCTGGCAATGCTTCTGAATGTTTCAAAGCCACTTTGCTGCTTCAGGCATAGCAGCAAATAGCATGGGCTGCAGCCCCCAGTCAAAGTTGCTATTACTAAGGGTCAGTAAGGTAAAATACATGACCCTCTATGCTTCTCCCCATCAATAATGCAATAATAAAAGATGTGGCATAAGTTGTCCTGCCACCTGAGGTAGAAGAACAAGCACTGCTTTGGCTGCTGTTGCCATGGTAGTAGGGTCGGGGCTGTCAGTGCTTTCTTGCCACTACTGCTTTAGCCAGGCTCAGCCTGGCTGCTGAGGGCCTTGCCAACACATCATGGCATGTGCTTCACTACTTGAAACAGCCACCTCACCTTGTCTAAAAATGATGAATTAAAACAAGGAATTAAACAACTAAACAACTAATTTTTCGTTACATGGACAATCAGTTACAAGTGGTAGCTGTCTCACTTCGCTTAGTGGTAGAGTTACCTGATCTTGATTTTCTGGGCAATCTCTGATTTATCTTTTGTGACCCCTTATTATATTTTAATGTCCATTTTAGAATCAATTTTAAGTTCTCAGTTTTCTCCTGTAATACCTGTCCCTAGTCCTTTGAGCCTGGAAGAGCAGATTGTTGTGCAAAGGAGATGCAGTGTCTTTGTATTGTAGTGAGCTTCAGTTACACAAGGGTTTACAGTTTTGGTTGCATTGATACTAAAGGCATAATTTTTGGCATAACTTTTCTTACAAGAACAAGATAAAAGTGCCATGTAAGTTATCACCCAAATTAATCATGGATGTCATCACATTTGCATGTGACCCAAAACAAGGAGGTTACCCAACACCTTAAAGATAGGATCAAGGTTTGAAATAATCTAGATAGTCTGGGACAAAGCTAACCAGATAAGATTCTACAGTGAATGGGGAAAACTTGACTTGGTGTCAGTACGTGTGAAAAATATCTAGGTGTCTCAGTGGATGAAAAACTGGATATTTGAGTCTATAAAAGGCTACTGCAGTTTTGGGCTACATTGACAGAGGAATCAGGTCCAGGTCAGAGGAGACAGTAGTTCTGTGCCTCTCTGTGGTATTCAGATTTCATTTATGGAACTGTACCCAATTTGGGGCATGCCATTTTAAGAAAGATGTTGACAAATTAGAACATGTGACTGGGATGATGCAGGGCCTGGAAACCAAACCCTGAGAGAAATGGTTGAAACAGCTGGATATATTTAGTCTGGAGAAGAGAACATTAAGGGGAGACATGATTGTGGCCTTCAAGTATCTGGAAGTCTGTCATGGAGAAAATGGAGCTGATGTATTCTCAGAGAGCAGGACTGGATATTGCAGGGAAGAAAATCTTAGCGAAGTAGTAAAGGAAACTGAGGTTTGGCAGTGAAAGGTGCTTGCCTCAGGAGGTAGGCAAGTGCTGTTTAGCAGGAAGTATAGTGGTTTGAACATTGGACTGAAATCACTGGAGACCAGGGTTCAATTCTCTGCTCGGCCATGAAAACCCACTGGGTGATCTTAGGTGTGGCACACATTCTCAGCCCCAGAAAGCTCCGTGGTAGATCTCGGTAGGTCTCCACCTCACGGTCTCCATAAGTTGGAAATGACTTGAAGGCTCACAAGAACAACAACAACATTTAAACAGAGGCTGAATGGCTGTCAGTGATGCTATAGCTGCATTCTGTATTCTGCATTGAGGAGCTAATACTGATCGGGTAGTTAGACCAGCTGACTTCCAAGGTCTCTTCCATCTCAGTAGTTCATGCCAACTTTATATACTATCCAGATTGCTTTGTGGGCTCACAGAATTCCTAATAAGTCTGAAAATTCAAAATTATATCAGATTTTATTTTGCCAAGCTATCATAAATTTGAGCCTATTGATGAAAAATAGGTAGCTTTGATCTGCATACAACTACCAGTCCAATCCACCATGTCGTATAAATGGCATTTGGACAGCTGTTGGAAGGAAATGGTAATCCTTCCATTTCCTCTCTTAAATGGTCAGTGCTGTCTCTGATTATCAAAGGGCAGCATGTGCATCACAGTTTCTGCACTTAGTTGGAGTTTATCGTGTAGAACATATAGGTCACCTAACTTATCTGTGTGATAACACATCCAGCTGCAGATGCCCGCACCTTCTTTCATATTAGTAAGTCCTTTAAGAACGACCAGTAATGAGTTGATTGTGTGCCTAGAAAACTATTACCTCATGGCTTACTGTTTTTGAAAGATTGTAAGCATTACAAATTTGGAATATGATAAGGTATCCTAAATATATTCCTTTAAAAAAAATACAGCCACATAATGAAAGTAAAGTACCTAATTTACATATGGATCATTTCTATCAAGAAGAATATACACCATGTGCTAAATGCTGTTTTCTTTTTCCTTTAGTATGAGTTCAGTGTTATCTTCGACACCAGTCATTTATCTGGGGAAGATGAGAGTCTCTCATTCCTTGTCTCTGCTCAAAGGTAATATAACTTTCATCAGGTTTTATCATACTGGGTTGCAGGGCTCTCTCTGTCCTGGAATTGACCAATCTAGCTAACATTACTTTCAAGGGGGCTGCTGTAATACAATTCAACTACTTTAATGGGACTACTCTAATATGTTTCAGTGGTACCAAGCCACTGAATGCTGGTGGAAGATTTTTTGTTTTTGTTTTTATTTTGCAAATCTATAAAACTTGGCATTGCTGTAATGTCTACACAGGTGAAAAGGAGTAATGGTAGTGGATAGATTGAAACAATATTCAAAAAGTCATAATACTTAGGAAGAGTCCTGGAGGGATTAAAACAAATGCATAATGAAGGATGTCTCTTTTTCCTTATACGGAAGAATGTAATGTCAGTGATACAGTATCAGGCAACCTATTAAATTACTGGCACAGTCCATCTCCAAATTGCTAATTCTTTAAAATCAGACTGGTTATTTATATTGCCTTCTGCTTCTGTGGGATACATTATAGTCACATCCTGGGCCCCTCAAAGCATGGATTCTTTTCTCTGTTTTTCACTCCGGACATGATAGATATACCATGCCAAGCCTACACTTTTCCAACAAGTATTTTGAAATGGTGTCTGGCTGAACCATAATGCAGGCACTTCTTTTAGCCAATTTGTTCGTTTCCTAATTAGGAAAAAAAAGTAAAAGGTTTTGAGACATGGATAATGAACCAATTAGTAGTTGTTTTGGGGGTATCCCATTGATAACAGCATTTGATGCTTCAGTTCTCTTCCCAGACCAGTAAGGGAAAACGTAGAGCATGATTTCATATTTGATTTATTAGGATCCATATAGTTTTTGGTCCAGAGATATTATGACCTTAAGCCCAATAATAGCTCATAAAAATGGCTCAGTGCATTGGTTTATTCCTTCTCCATTCTATGATGTTTTAAGATGCAGGATATAAGAGACATTATTCCATTTCCAAGCATCAGACTCAAATTGGCCAAAAAGTATGCTTTCCAGTCTCTCTAAATATAGGGATTAGTCATCACAACCACAATTTGTACATGATATATAATCAATAATCCCAATTGGCTAGGGACTACTTGGAGACAGCATAACTAATCTTTCTTGCACTGTATGTCAAGGCAGGATTGAGAGAATCTTAAAGCTGGGATAGATTTACTTCTTCCATTCTTGCTTGCAGTAAGCTAACTCAACTGTGCTTTTCAGTCAGAGCCACAAAATCCTTATATTCTGCACTTCAGTGGGGGAAAAGAGTTGGCTCCAAGTCAGAATGCAGATAGTTTTTGTTTGATATTGGTTGGCCTGCACACTGGCATATACAAGGTTACACATAGGGCTTTCATGCTTCCTTTTTTCTGGTTTGAGAGCACTTGTGAGGCAACTGAGCTGAATGTTTGGAGGTCTCTGAGGATGTCCTGAAGTCTGCTAGGAGAAAATTTAGGCCAGCTCTCTGTTGGACTATAGATTCTTTATAATGAGTGCAGAGGGATTTGCTAAAGGGAGTGTTGAAAACTCTGATGCACAGTGCACACTTCCCATGCTTACAAGTCATAAAGAAGCAAACCCTTCTGTGATTAGCCACAGGAAATAGTTATATTCACATGGGAATGATTATTGCTTGGCTTCACGAACTGTTGCTCTTAGGCCTACCACTTTGAAAGCAGAGGCTCCTGCTTTGCTTTATGCTGCTGTTAGATGTAATGGTAGATGCACGAAGGTTTGCATCTCCCATGTGACATCTAATATTACAGTTCTTAATATTCTATTTAAAACAAACAAAAATGAAGCCACTAGGCAGAACAGTTGGGAGATCAATGAGAGAAAGAAAGCAGCAGTTGCTCTGTGAAACTCAAGGGGAAGAAAGTAACTCTTCAGAAATACCAGGTGTGTGGAAAAGATCTTAAACACTTTTGTGGTGCTCATATATTTGATAAGTGAACTTACCACATCAGATAGTTCCCTACTTGCAACATATTCTAGAGAATGTTCTTATTAAATAAGAAGAACAGTTGATCCAGACAGGGGGATCACCTTTGTGTTCTACTTCCAACCTGGTGCGTTCTGGTTTGAAAGTTGTTCAGTTTATGCGGAAGCTCTAGCAACTGTAATTGCATGGGCAGCACTAGGAATTTCTAGCAGAAGGTTTTCTGTACTCTCCCCAAATTATAATTCCCATATGCTGTGATAAAATCACAACAGTTAAATTAATACAGTTTGTAGTGTAGTTCTTCCTTAAAAATAAAATACCCTAACATATATTAGAAAAAGCATATATACTTCTAATGTCAAATGTCTATGTGATATATAGGGATCTTAAAACAGGCTTTCAAATAATGCTCCACCTTGTGTTTATGAAAGGACGTGTTTGTGGAAGGGATAAAAGTCTGAGCTGACTCATGCCATCTCTGTGATTTCACAATTTCCTGTTGGCTGAAGTAATCACATTTTGGTCTTTGGGTTTTGGCTTAAATTCTGTTACCTCTTGCATTGTTTCAGTTGCCAAAAACTCAGGCAAAACCCAGTTTCTAGTGATCTGACTTTCAGTATTCCCACCACTCAGATGATTTCCTTATTTCCATTTGGGCATTAGTGGTCGGTTTAAGGTATGGAACTGATGTGCAGAATCAGTCACACAACCCAGGCACAAGGGCCACAGGATGAGAAAACAATGTTTCGTTAATAGAAGGAACATGAGGATGTTGCTTTCAGTTTGCAAAGCTTGTAAATCTGTCTCTGTATAATTAGAACTGTGTGGATTTATTCCAAAATGCAAGTGGGAATTGTAACAAAATGGTGCAGTATGGAGTGACTGTTTGTGTTACAGTCAGCTAGCTATGCCCTCTTTTGGGATACTCCATTCCACTTCTCAGCAGTTAAAGGGCCTATTTGCACTATGCTATTATAACATTATAGTTCATCCTGACTGTCATGGTAGCATCCTATGGAATCTTGGGATTGGCACTTCAGGGAGATGTATGTAATTTAGAATTCTCAACCAGGGAGCTCTAGTGTCTTGTCAAACTACAAGCCCCAGAATTCAATAGGATGCAGCCATGGCAGTTATAGCGGAATATAGTACTGTATTTGTGTAGTAGGAGTGGGCCCCCAGTTTTCTACCCTTCTGTGCAACAGTCAGAGAATGTTCCATGGCTATTGAGCATGCTCATGATTTCATTGAGCTGTTTTGGTTCATCCTCCATATTTTACTTCCCCTTCTCTTAATGACTAGAAATCTTGTGGTCTCTCCAAACTTGGTAATATTTCCCTCATACATACTATTTAGATGTTACTATTTAGAATAAATAAAGATCCATGCTTAGACAATGAGTGCTCTGTTGGTGTCAAATAGTTCATGTAGTCTCTAAACCACATTGCCAAGAGGGAATACTCATTCACCTATTCCTTGCAAACCAACTGATATTGAACAGTATGTCTTCTGAATTTTTGAACTATAGAATTAGGAACAGCATATACATTTCAAATAATTATGTAATTTAGGTTTTCTAGGGTCTAAATCAAATTCTTAGTCCCAACTACAGTAGACCCATTAAATAATGGAGCTCACATTTGGTGTTAACATACCAAGTTCCTGTTGATTCCATGCTTCTGATATAATTGGGAGTAACAATTCAGTTTAGGCTAGGATGAAATCATCTCGAGTGTGTGTGTCTGTGTGGGAGGGTACATATTGAAATTTTCTCCCATGAAGGAGCTTCTTCAACATAAAAAAAGCATATTGGGTTCTAGTATGTGGAAAGATACAGATTAAGTAAACACAATTAATAGCTTCTGTAGTTCTAAAATAAGTAGGAACATTTTCCTTTTCTTTTTTTAAAAAAGGAGTATTTGTACACAATCACTCATATTTACCTTGAAGTGATAGCAGGTCATGGAAAACTTCGCTGTATTCTGAAATATAAGCTCATATATTGTGCTAGAGAATAAAAATACGTCTTATATTTCTTGCTTCCATCAACTATATCATGATGGCCAATGTATGTCCTATAGAGTCAGATGGCTTCTTGGGAATACATTTCCAGATTTGTGATGCTTGTTTCAAACATGCATCTTATTCTGTGTTCAGTCTTTGTTTCCGAACACACCAGTGATAAATTGAATTTTGAGATACTGCAGTGGCATTATGAGCCCTTTACTAGTTATTCATATGACCTATTTTGAGGAGATAAATGTGAAAAAAACCTGGGCCTACCCATGAGCCACATAACCATCTAGCAGTTCCAGATTTTTGACAAATAACTCCTCCTTTTGCTCCCAGAAGGCTACATTTTGCTTGAATGGGAGATTAGAATGACTGGCTGATGTTGCTGAAAAGCAAAACATGATCCCAGTTACTGAAGCAATCAGAAAACTGGACAGAGAACAACACAATTAGTCAAAATCTGGTATTAGCTTTTGTATGTGTGCATAGTTTTCATATTTCACAGAGAAGCTGGCTGTCTTATTTTGGTATCAGAACAGAATAAATATTTACACTTAAGAACAGTTTTGAATAAGAGAAGCCATCTAGAAGACAAGTGTAAATGTCAAGACTCTTTCACACAATACAGATATAGCACTATGGCCCTTTCCACATGTGGAAATAACATGTAGTAGCACGACCTCCGTGGGAGGTCGTCTACACCGTAAAGTGGAGTGGGGTGGATTACTTTAGAGTAATTCCACACTCCAGTCCGCGCTAGGGCACCCGGAAATGGCGGCGCCACGTGCTTTTTAAAAACCACTTTTTATGTGGTTTTTAAAAGGCGCGGGGTGCGCAGCGCCCAGTGTGGATTTGCAGGCGCGCCCAAGGGCATGCCTGCAGATCTGCCGGGGGCAGGATTTCCAGCTGGTGAGGTTCTCCAGTTGGTGGAGAGCCTCCGCCAGTCATCAGCCGCCATTTTGGGCGCTGCCGGACGCCGCGGGACGCCGACGAGTGTGGAGCAGCGAAACGTGCTGCTCCATGCGGCAACGGACTAAGGTAAGCTCCATTTCAGCGTGGCTTACCCCGTTTCTCCTCCCGCGTGTGGAAAGGGCCTATGATTCACTTTAACTGCCATAGCTGCATCTCATGGAATCCTGGAATTTGTAGTTATTTATGGTGATAGTTGGAATTTGTAGCACTGGAACTCTTTGAGAGAAGATTCCAAATACCCTATGAAAATACAAATCCTATAATTCCATAGAATGACACTGTAGGAGCTAAAGAAGAATCTAACTGCTATCACTTGGTAGAGTGAAAGAGCCATCAATACAAGAAATATCACTAGACTGTTATTGTCAATGTAAAATCATTTGTACAACAACCCTAATTCTCATTAATTTGACACAGTGGGAACTTAGAACACAACCTTCATGACAACTCTCTCACACTCTCTGTTCCTCTGATGCATGAAGTGGACTCATCCATCACAGGGTAAGGCATTTGTCATCAGATGAGCATGTTGCATGTGTATAAAATTCTGACTGTTATTTTAGGTATCTCTTTTAAGATATATGCAAACAAAATATATGTTTCCCTTGTTTACAAGGAAAGATGGGAACAGAGTGTTTCTTTCTTCTCAGTTTATTTCCCAGACTTTCAATTTAATTTCAATAAAGAAAAAGTTTTTATTACTATTATTCTTTCTAAGCACAGAAACATTAGGCATTAATTATAGCATTATGAGCTAACTTTTGAAGGAAACATGCTTTCTGAGGTCAAGTCAAATGTTTTGGTTCAGATTTGCCAGACCAAAGGTTGCGGTCAAATGTTCTGGGATAGTACAGGTCGCATGGAGGTCTAGCTGTACGCCTTTCTGTTTAATTTCACAGTTAGCACTCTGTTTATGTTTTCCTCTGTTTTCTAAGATAAAAGAATGTGAAGAGAAATAGATAATTTTCAAAGGGTATCAGAATTGGAGACTATTTATGCAACAGAAAACAAAGTCATTTTTTCCCAGTCTTATATTATCTCCTCTTTCTCTCATTCAGTGTGGTGTCCCCCAGTTCTTTCATTTATGGTGAGTCTGTGGCAGCCTCTCAGTTTATTCAGCTGGAAGATTTTGAATGTCATTTTCAGGACCTCAACTTCACTTTTCAGGTAAAAATGATGTGCAACAGTCTTTCATGCTAAATGTTCTTTAATTTTTTTTTCTTTAAAGAACCCTGCAATGTGTCTGTGTTGGCATGTTCTTATTTTCAGTACAACGTATAATGCCTTGAATTATACAGCATAAAATGCCTTGAACTCCAACGCTGCAATCTTTTCCACACAGTTAATTGGGAGAAAGCCCCATTAATAGCTGTGTGACTTACTTTGGGGTAGATATGTATAGGATTGCTTTGTAAAAATTGCATGGCCAGACATGGAAACCTACCGGGGGTGGGGGGTTGGGCAAGTCACACTTTTCTCATCCTCAGAGGAAGGTAAAGACAACCTCTCTCTGCACAAATCCTGCCAAGAAAACCCTGGCCCTTTTCGCACAGGCTTTCTGTCGCGCAAGAGCTCCCTGAGCCTCGCAGGAGTGGCAGCATCGCTCTGCACGACGCACTCCCACTTCCGCCGCGCTCACGGGGCTGCAGCTGCGCGATTGCGGGTTTTTTGATTTTCTCCTCAAAGCGAAAATCACCCATGCTCACGCAATGCTCCTGGCGCCCACGCGCACTTACCTCCTGTGCGGAGCGTCGGGGAGGCGGCCGGGTCGCGCTTCCTTCCCTCCGCCCCTGCGAAAGGAAGGGGCGGGGCACTAGTGTGACGGACGCGACAGCCTCCTGCTTCGCGTGAGCGGGGGGACGGACGCGACAGCCTCCTGCTTCGCCTGGGGGAGGCTGCCGCTTCCCCCTTGTTCCTTCACTTGCGGAAGGACCGAGGGGGGAAGCGGCACCCTCCCGGAGGAGCCTTCTCGCACGAGCCGCCCTCCCCGCTCACGCGAGAAGCCTCAATGCGAAAAGGGCCCCTGTGATAGGTTTGCTATAAGTTGAGTCAGTGTAAGTTGGAAACAAAATGAAGGCACACAACAACAACTGTATTCTATGTTACTTGTTGGTGCGGCATGGTGCAGAAAATGTATATCCATTAGATTCAAAATGGCTTGCTATACAGAGTGAGGAGAGGGTGATTTTTAAAAAAAACTGTAAATGTAAAATCTCCTTTGGAAAGTGGAAGAAGTTGCTCCTAGGATGCTGCCCACATAATTTTTTCTAAAAGAAGTCTTCTTTAACTTAGGTTACCCTGGTGCCACTTTTACCGTAAATTGAGTGGTCCTTTCAGTTTCCATTAATTCTCAAGTCAAAGTGTGACTTGGCCCAAAAAATCCAAAAAATAAAAAAAATATTTAGCCCACTATACTTTGGTTCATGCAACAATGTATGTCTTCAGTGTGGCAATATATTCATTCAGTTCCTTTCAGAACAAATTATGTGGTAATGCAGAGTTATGGTTAGGGTGCTGGTCACTTTCAAATTTCCAATTCTACTGAGGACCACTGGATGGCCATAGGTCAACAACTCTTGCAGTGCAGCCTACTTTACAGGTGAGTTTATGTGTACAGGAGAGAGAGAGAGAGAAGGAGAGAGCACCATGTGGACTGCTTTAAGTTCTTTAGAAGAGAGGCACCATATTAATTTTATTCTCACAATTAATTAATGAATTGTCATCTCTTTGAGAACTCATTGAACTCAATGTGGTTTACACTGTTTATTACTTACCTCTAGGAAGGGCACAATTCAGTTAGAGCTGAGTACTTCTTAGATGCATTGATTTCAGAGGGAGAAATCTGAGTGTGTATATAAATGTAGCATTAGCATTTTAAAAGGACATAACTTTGGCTGGACTATATTGTATTATTTAGGAAGCAACCCTATCAAATAATAGAGTGCCAGCTGACTGTATTCTTGCCATCAGTTTCTTGCTCAAACTGTTCCTGGGCCCATACATTGTGAAAGTCTTTCTGGCCACTAGGTGGAAGTACAGAATGACAGATTGCTCAGTGAAGGTGTTTTGTAATACTTCAAGTGTGTGTATGTTTAAAAACATTCTTTTGCTTCTCTCCCAAACATGGTACTATTTTATGGCTAATCAATAGCACATGTCTCCCACCATGGAAGACAACTGTTCACAGTAATTAATTGAGGAGTAGAAGTGTGGTCAGGATTGGATATAGCAGTATAGTTCACATGAATGCTGATTTTTTTAAAAAAATTACGAAGCACCAAAATTTTCTTCTGTAAAGTGGTGAAACCATAAAAGTTAAGTAAACCAGCATTTTATCATGGACATGCTCAGATGTCTCTGACAAGTTATATATTGAAAAAGTAATGCAGATTTAGTTTGCAGAAAAGCAGATAGGTTGATTCTTGTTACTGAACAGAAGGAAGGCACTTAATTAAAAAAAAAAATTGTTAAAATTATGTTGAAGCAAACCATAGGTTGAAAGTTTTTTTGTGAACCTTTTTTTTTTTTTTAAAGAAAAGGCCTTTCCTTTATAGTGGAGTTCCAAATCCCCTTCCAGATCATTAGCTCTCATTTTATTCCTCTAAAGAACTACAAGATCATTTGTTTTCCAGTTTGTTTATTATGCTTGCATTTCATGAAACAGTTAGTGCTTATTGTAGTTCTAGCTGGATTCTTTCCCCTTTTAAGTGCCTCTGGGATTTTGTAAGGGTTTGGCATTGTGCACCACTTCTCTTTATCATTCATACATTTTTCAAAACATGAACAATGTTTGGAGAATGAAATCTATATGTTTAGATATTTTGAGTCAGTTTGATTCTGAATAGCGCCATGTATAGACCACTGCATATGCGGAGACTAAATTCTAAACATTGATAGCCATGTCTAATTGAGACTATTTATTTTTCAGTATGTAAATGTTTAGGCAAATACATCTATATATAGGTATGCAGGGCTGGATTAACCATAAGACTAAGTATTCTGTAGAGAGACCCCCAATCAAATCAAACATTTCTGAAATGAGAAGTTCTGCTGCATAGTCTCACTGTAAAGCAGAGCTTTCCAAACTTTTCATGTTGGTGACACGCTTTTTAGACATGTGTCATTTCACAACACAGTAATTCAGTAAGTAATTAAATAAGTGGAGGCGGGTCCTCCACCTGAGCCTGGCCTACTGCCGCCCTCCACGGAGTCTTCCTTGGTCCGGGGTGGCAGTGGTGGCAGCAGGAGGAACAGCCCCTCAACCTGGACCTGGCCTGTCACTGCCGTCCTCAGCAAGGTCTTCCTCAGCCCAGGGCAGTGGAAGTAGGAGAGAGGAGAGGCAGTCCCTCCACCCATCACGTTCACATGACACACCTACACACTGCAGCCGACACACTAACATGTCACGACACACAGTTTGGAAAGCTCTGCTGTAAAGCAATAGTCCAGTCAGAGGAAGACTTCAAAGCGGATGTTCAGGCTTCCACACATGAGAATTATTCCACTTCCAACATCCTGTGGAATTCTGGGGTTTGTAGTTTACTGAGGCCACAGAGCTCTTTGGCTGAGAATTCTAAATGCCCCTCCCTAAACTGCAAGCCCCAGGATTCCATAGCATGTTGAAAGTGGAATAATAGCACCGTAGCAGTGTAGTGCAGAAATGGCCTTAGCTGTTGAAGGAGGGTTTCAGAACTGAACTGTAGCTCATATTAAAAGCATTGTCTGGTGTAACATCATGTTAACACAATGTGCTGCTATCAGGAGAGTGAAATTATCTCTGCCCTCCGATCTCTGCACATGTTCAGGAACATGGTGACCTTAGTTCAAGTATGAATACATTGATTTGTCTTGTAAAGCCCTTCTTTCAGCATAATGACTCCTGTCCTTTTTTATTTTCCACCTGGCTGGCCAGTGGACCTATTGCTACATGGGGTGTTAAATCTACTTTTGGCGTTACAGCTGTTCATCCCATAGTTGTTTTAAGTTTCCGAGGAGTTCTCCCAGTGCTGGACTCTATCCTGACAGAGGTTCAGCTTTGGAAGAGATCTCATGCTACTCAGAACGGTTGTGGGGAGAGAAGCAGGAAAACCGAGGGTGAATTTGCCACCCCTGTAGCAGCAAATCTGCTGGCTACCCTTGTTTTCCATATGATTTTGGTTTGCTGGCAAAGTTTACACCCAGGTTGGGACTCATTATGAGGAGGCCTGCAGTAGTTCTCAGTGCAGTTTTTGTGCTATTTAAAATGAATGAAAACCATTCATAGCCTGCCTAGTAACACCTTTTTGAAAGTTTGTATGTGCCTCTTCATTTTTACTTCTTTTTTCCCCCTCAAGGTATACAATGCTGGCCCAAGCACACTTCCTGGATCTTTTGTCGACATTTCATTTCCAAACCGTCTCTCAGCTACTGGAGCTGAGATGTTTCACATTCTCCAGATTATGGTGAGTTGCTATATAATGGATTTTCTTTGTAGAAGTTGAAGACTACTCTTAAGAGAAGATGAGCAGTAAAATGAGAGTTTGTTTCACAGACCTACCATTTCAAGGAATGAAGCTATGAATTGCTGCACTGGTAGCTTCAGAGTGCAAAATTTGACCTTGATCTCATTTATATGTGGGAATCTTGCCTGGTTCTGCTTAATAAAGTTAAGTACCTATTCAATTATGAATCTATTACTGTCCTACATTTTCCTTCCCTGGTTTTCTGAAAGATATTGGCCTTGCTTCTCTCTTCTAATGTGCCAACTGTTTTTAAAAACCTTAACCCCAGCCATCATCTATCATGGTTTGCCTATGCTATAATGCAATGTTATTTTTTCCCTGCTGACACATTCAGATAATCTGTGACAAACAAATGGGAGTTCTGTTTTCATAGGCTCATATTGGCCAAAATAAAATCTACACAACAAATGTGTGTGTGTGATGGTGAGAGAGAGAGAGGCAGAGGTGAAGATTGTATGTAGGGGATCACATTCCCTTTCCTTTTGGTCCATACCTTTTGTATACTGTAACTGTGAATGACTTGTTTATTAGAATCATTTACATTTATAATGCTGATTTTTTAAAAGCAAAGACACAGAATTTATGCTATATTATACTGCATTATATCCCACCTTTCTCCCAATATATAATTCAAGACAGTGTACACTATAAGTTAAAATACAATACAGCAAAAACAATGTACAATACAAAATTTTTTTTTAAAAAAAATCATTAAATAGACAATACCATTAAAGTTCATTTAGGCATCAGTTTAAATGCATTTAAAGACATGTTTAAAACATAAAAATCAAACACCAGCACACCCAGTTTAAAAAAAAAAACTTTTTGCACAACCAATTAAAAGTTGAGGGCTTATATATCCCAGACATAGTGATCAGTCACGTAGGGACGTGGGAGTGGGATTCACCCCGGAGAGCAATGTGTTTGGGTCATCCCAGCCCACCCTGACCATGACCCCCACCACAGCCACGCCCCTGCACACAGTGAGCCCACCCCTTGCACTGTAGCCCCTTCCCCTCCTGCCCCCCTTCCACACACTCCAGGCTCTGCCACTGATAGTGATCATTTCATCCTTCTGTTGTTCAGCAACTGCTGTGCTAACTTTTTCTGCAGCACTGAAGGAGTATGAGGAGATCCTGTCTCATGGGAAGAACAGGGGGGTGAGTTGGAGTACCTTTCTGCATAGTGCCCATTCTCTTGTTGCATGATTTTTGGTAGAGCTTGGGAAAGCTACAGAAAAGTAGAATCCTCACATGCCACTATTGGAGATCCTGGTATTTTCTAACTTTTCCAAGCTCTCGTTTTAGCATTCACTCCTGCTCCACTTGATCCCTCAGTATTTCCAGCTACTAGCCTCTCTTCTGAAATATTTGATGGAAAAGATAAATAAATCTCCTCATTTAAGATGCATGTAGAGTGAAAGAGGACTCTTTATTCCTCAGAGGGGTCAAGGGGTCAAAGGTCACTTCTTTTAAAGTTGTTCTTTCTAGAATTATACTTCTTCTCTTCCTAAAACCTCTCATATTTTAAGAATTTTCAAAAGAAGAGGTTGAATATATCTGGGTCAAAGGCTGGGAGCTGAAAGAGTTCCCATAAGTAAAGATGAGGACAGATTTTGTTTCTCTGAAATGGCTTGACCCTTTGCTGCATAACAGCTGGAAATCTTCTTTGTTCCTTGGCAAGTACTCATTAATGACTATCAAAGATATCTGTAAACAAGCTAATTTTTAATTGGAAATTGGTTGTATAGGAAAGCTGTTTTGAGATAGCCATCCCCTCATGTTTAGAGCCTTTCTAGATTTTTTTTTCATGCAGCATTTCTGCAGTTACTCATGGTTCCTCAGCTTTAGATGAGAAAGTGGGGCATCCATAACAGGGAAACAGCATTTCCCCACTGTTTTAGTATCTGATGTTGGCAAAATGGCATTCCTTTTGTTTCCATCAATTGCAGTAGTTGGCATGATATATAATGCAGTTGCCTATGTATCACATGTCCTTTGCCCTGCACATCAAACTGTGTGGAAGCCCCATTGTGCTATCTCATACAACTGAGATGTCTTTGTCAGGCCATCCATGACTTTGTTGTGTATGAATGAGCTGGCTTGTTATGCGTTACAGAGACCTGGTTGGATAAGCTTGGTAGAGTGGACTTGTCTCAGCTTTGTCTACCTCGGTAGTCATCATAGCATCAACCTAGGCTATGAAGTCTTAGTTCCTTCCACCACTTGTAGTCTTGATCTTTGCCCATCTTGGCTAGAGTTTTGTGGTTGGGTGCCATCAATATGCTGATGACACCCAGTGCTATTACTTCATGTCACCTAAATTGAGTCAGACCGTGAGGGTGCTAGAGCACTGCCTGGATGCTGTAATGGGCTAGATGAGGGCAAAGAAACTCAAACTGAATCCCAATAAGATGTAGGCTCTGAAGATTGGTGGTTCTTGGGTCCATAAATTGGATAGGGTACCTTCCCTTGATGGGGTTGCACTCTTCCCAAAGGAGGAGTTGGGTAGCCTGGGAGTACTGCGAGATCCATCCTTTTTGCTGGAGGCCTAGATAGATTCAGTGGCTTGGATTGCTTGGGGCCAACTGTGGCCTTTCCTGGATACGGCTTAACTTAGCCAGGTCCACGCACTAGTAATTTCTGACTAGACTACTTCAGTGTATTGTGTATAGGGCTGCCCTTGGAGATGACTTGGAAATGGCAGCTATTTCAAAATGTAGGAGCTACACTGCTCGCTGGGACTCTGTACAGATACCTTATAATACTAATTCTAAAAGAATTTCACTAGCTATCAATATGCTTCTGGCCTGAATTCAAGACACTGGTGATAACATTTAAAATCCTAAACAGCTTAGGATTTCAATGCTTGAGGAAGTGCTCTTCTCTCTCAATCTCCCTCTCTCTCTCTGTATGTATGTTTATGTATGTATGTGTGTGGGCCTCCTCTGTTTCCTACCAGTTGGGGAAATATATTGTGGGAGGCATAGGAGAGGGCTTTTTCGGTGGTGGCACTCCAGTTGTGGAATTCCCTCCATTGGAAGCCCAGTTGTCACTAACAGTGGGAACTTTTAGGACCAAGTCAAAACTTGAGTTTTTATTAAAGTTGTCAGGCATAATTGATTTCAATCAGTTTGTGCATGCCCTATTGTTACCTTATTTAAAATTGTTTTAGCTGGTTTTAAATCATCTGGTTTTAACTGATAAAACTATTTAATATATTTTTTAAACTATTGGTATTATGTATTTTTTAAAATTGATTTTATTGTTAGCTATTCTGAGGGTGAGATATAGATGTTTAAACATCCAGTGCTGAGCTGGAAATTTTTGTGTGCTAGATAGGGTTTGCTATTCCTTTGTTATCATTTACAGAAATATCTTTTGTAATGTCCTGGAAGTTCTTGTTCTTCAACTGATGTAGTCTCTGTATGTGTGGGGACGCACATGTGTTTGGCAGCTTGTTCTAACTGCTTAATTTTGTTCCTTTGAAGTTTGGGGACTTGGCTCTGATGAAAACTGCACAGCAAGAGCTTATGATTACATGTAAATACTCAGTGGTAATACTTTTTGAAACTCACCATCATTGTAACAGCTGCCCCTTGCTGTCATTGATCTTTACTCTATGTGTGATGCTCAACGGTAAATCAGAGGATAAATTTATACCATTTATGAATATAGCCATTGTGGCTGAATTTATCTGCTCATCTTCAGTTCTGTAATAAACATTATTTTGATCTGTATGGCACAATCACTAAACCAGGAGTAGGAATCATGCCACCCTCCACACATTGTTGGGTGGTATGTGCAAACAGCCCTAACCAGCATAGTAATTGGTGAGGAATGCTGGGAGGAACAGTCCAACAAGAGCTATAGAACCACATCATTCCCACCTGTGATCTAAACATATGGGTTTTCTTCTGAGAAAAATACTGTGCAGCAGTTCTTAGGTTATCTGGTGTAGGAGACCAGCAGTTTTTTTTTTTAAAATATATATATATATATGCAAGGGACTGGCACCATATTTGTTCCCATTGGCTATGGTTGGATCTTTTTGCCCCCAAAACTCTCCAGGAACCAGCACCAGTCCAGGGACCACCACTTTGAGGAGTGGTGCTGTATAGCAGTATGGATCATATTGTTGGACTATAACTCTCATCAGTCATAGCTAGCAGAGGTAATGCTGAGACATGATGGGAGCTGCAGATCAAGAACACGTGAAGAGCCATACATTCTCCATTCCAGTTATAGTGTTTTTGTACAACCTCACCTAACCTTATTTTCCTCTTGGCTTTCATTGTCTCTCCCACCCCCCGCCCCGATAATTGTCATGACATTCATAGTTAGATGCATTTATCTGCAAATACATCATTTGTGTTATCTAATCCAAATTATATTCACAGTTTTGGATGTTCAGAAAGTTGTGTGACTAAAGGCCAAACTAGAAATTGGAAGCTGAATCTTTTCCTCCAGTCCAGATCCAACATTGAGAATGAGAATGGCAGGAAAAGTCTTCAAGAATATAGCATGAGGACAAAGGGGAACAGAAAGACTAGGTTTTCCCTTTCCTTTTATGCTCCTCTTAATTGGGTTCACTCCTTAATTTATAGCCAACCTGGCTATATAGCATTTTCATAAACATGTGTTATGTCTAGTTTGGCCCTGAATTTGTTCTGCAGAATTTTTTTGCCCCCAAGAGTGGTGTTTCTCAAGTATTGGATTTACAGAATACGTAAGTTTAGCAAAGAAGCAAGGTGTGATGGGAAACTGTGTAGCTTGTAGATTGGAGAGGATGGAAGAGAAGGAAGTGTAGGTTGTGGGGAGTTCAGATGGTAAGGACAAGGGTGCATAAAGAAGACCCAGACTAGGACATAAAGCCACCCCAGCACAAGTCAAGGCTGGACTCAGATACTTTGGTGTCTAAAAAGAAGGATAGGATGTCCCACCACCATTCCATATACAGAAGCCAACTGGACTGAGAGTTGATTCTTCCTTCAGTACCGGCTAAGGGATATTTATTACTATGCTAGACACTAGTGGGTTAGTCTACAGTCAGGACATTCTGTGCATGAAACATGGACATAGCTATACCTTCCAACATTTGTTCTCACATCTTCCACTCCTGCATCCTCTGCTAGAGGCAGCTTCTTCACACTGCCTAATAATAGGACCAGCTCAATATGCAATTACATCATTTAAGAACAAATATGTGTAGGAAGAAATTTGGATAAAAGTACATTAGTGGGACAATTGCATTTTTCATTTACTATTTTGGAAGACTCAATGAGTAAGCTGGATGCATAGATTACCTTTTATCATGTGCAGCAAGGAAACAGAAGGCTTCGTAGGATATAATGACTGCTGGAACAAATGCAGAGGAAAGAGGTCTTTTTCAGTTTCCTGACTAGGAATTCTTTTTAAGAGATTCTGAATCTGGGAAAGAGAAGAACAGCATAATTTTCCTGAGGGACACTGGAAAGTGAGATAATGTCCCTGTCCTGTCATTGATGTAACTTTAACTGTGTCAGGAACAGTGAGAAGGAAATTGAAAATGATTGATTACTGCTTTTTAAAATGAATGTGTATTCTAGTAAACTATTTTTCATTAGTCAGCTTTTCTATTGTTTCAAAGAAGAGTTTTTCTTTTTAAATAGCCATTGGAATTGTACCAGTTAAGATCAGAGAGATGTATCAAAAATAGACACAGTTTCAAGCAACTAATTCATAAAGAAGAGTGCTGAATTGCTATATCAAGTTCATTTTGAATTTGGGAAGGATCCAAGTAACAGGGTTTGCAAAAGCAGCAATGGTTCATTTGCATCTTACAGTTTCTTCTCAGACATTCAAGTAGCACAATGAATGAAACCCATAAAAATCTGAAAATAATAAAAAGGACCATCACATCCAAGTGTAACATTGATCACAATGATCTTGGCAAGATTCTCCTATAGTGGCACAATGTTTTGTTGGAACAACGTACATTTGGGCAAGCATTGAAAGATTTTATATTTCCCGTCACTTGAAAGCACTTCCATCCAGATAACTGCTATCTTGGCTTGCTGTTTTCAAATTCAATAGGCTAATATTTTTTCCCCTTCAACATCTTTCATTGTTGTTAAGTTAGGCTACAGTCCTAATATATTGCCTGCATAGTTAGCAGTTAAATGGGACGTATGTCTGAGTTGATGTGTGCTGGGCTTTAGTTAAGGTTTTTATGAATGGAAATGTTTTTGTTTGCTTTTTTAGTTTCTAGATTGCTTCTCAGTACAGTGACCAAAGGAACTACAAACTAAAAACATTAATCTGTAGTATGAGAAATAGCTGTATACAATAATACAGAGGTGAGAGGAAGTGTAGATCTGAATCTCCTGGGAGATTTCCAGGTAGTTTGCAGTAGAACAGCAAGAATTGTGGGCCTGGGTACCCTAAAGGCACCCAGTCCTGTCTCATCTTGGAAGTTAAGCAGAGTCAGCCCTGGTTAGTATTTGGATGGGAAACTGACAATGAATGCCAAGTTCTGTAGGCTGTATTTCAGAGGTAGGAAGAGGCAAAGCTACCTCTGAGTATTCCTTGCCTAAGAAAACTATGGAGATGGTGTAAATTGACAAGCAACTTGAAGACACATACACACATATCAAGGATTCTGACTTTCCGTTCCTTAACAATAAAGGTGATAAAATGACATCCCCTCCTAAATAGTATTGCTTAAATTTTGAAAGCCTGGAGCAGTGAAGAGTGTTTTTTGTGTGGAAGGACAGATACCTGGCACAGAATGAATTAATTCTAAGTTTGTGTTTTTTGTACCCAGAGTCTTACTGGGTCTTAGGATCCTGGTTAAAAAAACAAAGCAAAAACACAAGTCCACATCCCAGAAACCTGAAGTCTCTTTAGTTCTGTCATGATATTACAGTACAAAACTTGATAAAGCAAATACTCTATAAATTATTTCTTATTCAAACCGAAAGCAATTATCTTAAGCCCTAATTAAAATCCTGGAAGGCCAAAGTCTCTATCAGAAATAATTATTTGTAAATAGTATTTATGAAAATACTTAAGTGGCTATGTAACAAAACTTTAGTCTATTTCCACTATTATCTACTTGTGGCCTTCTTGCCATGTTATGTGCATGCCTCTACAACAAAAATGTCATGCTTTTCAAATTAAATTGAGCAGTGAGAAGAGCTGATGAAGAGGCTGCGAAGGTACATGTGGATGGGTGGGACATTTAACATTTGCGTGAACAGTACTTCTTTGTTATTTGTCCCTGCCTTTCTCTAGAATTTCTGTAGATTTCCTTGTACTCAACAATGTTTTGCAGCAGTGTATTAAATCAAACAAATAAAAACCAAAATTTTCCATGACACGTCCTCATCCAAAGGTTTCTAAATTTATGCAATTACATGGTTAATGTTTCTATGTTCTTCTAATTTACTTTCAGATTCCTTATAATTTATGTCATATTTATGACGCGTACTTTGTGAAACTGAATGAAACAACAGCAATTGCAAAAGAAAAAAATATTTTAATATATAATGAATGAATTAATAATGAATCAATGACCACATTGGGGCTATAAAATGACCTGATGAATTTGTTCTGAACTATCATTTTATGAAGGAAGGACATTGTAGGAAGGAAAGGTTTGTTCTTATGTAATGGAGTACTAATGCTGATGCAGTGGAACTCAAAAGTTGAGCCATGCAGTAAAATCTATGCAAGACTAATCAAGCACTGTCAAACTTAGTGTGACATTCTGGGGTAAATCTACACATAAATTGGAGCATATCTATTTCTAGGGAGACTGTGGACTCTCAATGAGATGTGAACCTCTCAGGTTGTCAAAGAGCTTGGAATAGTTCCCAGAATCCCTCAGACAGCATAGTCATCCCACAGAAGGGCATTTTGGGAGCTGTAGTGCAAAAAGGCAACTGTTTCAAGCTATGGTTGTTAATAACACTGCCAGGGAAATGTCTTGGTATGGTGGGGGATGGTGTCTGGCAGATACACAGATACTCTGGGGTTTTAAAATAAAAACAAAAGGGATCTGAAGGATCAAACCGTATGCCAAGTGTTGAACAATTTGTAACCCATTAAGTTGAATATAAGTAACAGGGGATACATTGCAGCCTTGAACGGGCCTGAAAACCACTCACTCACCAACCAAGATTTGGTGTTCAACCCCTCTTGGTCCCTAAGCTGTGGTGGATGGGCTGCATTCACCTTTGTGTCAGCCAGCTCTCCTGGTATCTTATAACAGTTATTTATAGCAGTTCTACTTTGCCCATATCAAGTCACAGCTGGCATCTTTATAATGCATAAATTGCCCTGCTTTACCACCAGAGAAAGGCAGAATGTAAGCACTGTCTTAGGTTTCAGCTGTTGAGCACTTGAGCATGGGAATGTTACATATAAACGTTCCTTTTGGAAGCCATGTATGGTGGTGTTAAGCTGTAGGTTTAGACTGTTTGAGCACTAAAATTAAATAAAACAAATGTTTCATCTCCCTGATGATATATTGGATGCTGCCTGTCCTTCCTGTTCACAAAGACTTAAATATCTTTGTTGTTCATTGCAAACAGAGCTAATTATGCCTATTCTTAGATGTTGTGCCAGTTTGTATAAGCTTAATGTAAATATAAACCATCCTTTGCTATTGACCTATTACAGCAATTTTTCATCACATGGAAGTTTAGAAGTTTCCATCATTTGTCACAGAATATTTATGATGCTATCCATACCACGCACCTTGTCTGTTCCTTAAACCCACTTAGCATAGGTGTGTTCAAAATAGAATTCATTTTGAATCTTTCTAGAAATTAGGATATAGCTAAGAAAAGGACTGGAGTCAAATACTGGTTCTGGAATCTCTTTTCAGCTGAGAAGTGAAGGCAGCCATAAGGCTATCTGCAGGACAAGCAATACTGTCAAAGACAATGTATGAATAGCAGGACAATTGTATGCTTGTGAAGCTCATTCATCTTTTTTATTGGTATACAGGAACACTGGTGGAATGGTAAATTTTGACAACCATACCCACACCATGACAGTCTCCATACTCACATCCCTAAATAAAGTCTAGAAATGCAAGCAGCTGTTATTTTATCTCAAGTCAACAAACCAGCTTTCATGTTTACCAGAAGCAGGCCTTTTGTAATGTCAGTGGGCCATAATTGCCATTTCAAAACCAAGGCACCCCAAATAATTGGCATTACAACTGGGATAGCTCACAAGAATAAATTGTTTCTGGATAAACACACAGACACACACGTGGAGAGAGAGAGAGAGAGAGAGAGAGTCTAGATACTGTGAGGATTGTAACTAAGCTCAGAGGGAATGGAAAAACTTGAAGGAATTCAGATAATATTATTTCTGATAAGCAAAATGTCTTGACTCTTTGATCCTGCAAGCCTGGTGGATATGAAGTAAGAAAGAACCTGAATAAGACCCTTTCTCACATATCTCAGCATTGTATGTTGCCCAAGGTTTTAGACAGACACCTCTCGCAACTACATAGATATACAGTAGACCCTCCATATTTGTGGGTTTGACTTTCACAGATTAGATTATTTGTGAGTTTCTCCAGTGCCTACCCCCAACACCTTGGGTGCTTCTCTTCCCTTCTGGAGGCTCCAATCAGGCTGCACAGTCCTTTAAAAACCTGCCTCTTGTCTTCCTTCTCTTCTACCAGCCACTGCCTGGCCAGCTAAGGGCAGCTTGCAGCCAAATTTCTCAGCATCATAACCTTCTCCCAGTGGCCCCACATATACCAAAGGAAGGAGATGGGTGAGAGAAAGGAAGTATAGGGCCACCCTGCTCACCCACCTACCTTCTCTCTCCTTGCCCTGATCTGGTTAGGACCTGGGATGCCCATTTTCCCCACCATGCCTCATCCCCTTTCCCACAGACACACACATATATATATATATAGAGAGAGAGAGAAAGAAAGAAAGAGAGAGAGTTTGATATTTGCGGTTTTTCCACTTTTGCGAAGATCCTGTGTCCCCAAACCTAGCAAATGTGGAGGGCCAATTGTATTAGAGACTGAATCTAGTGACTAAATCTGCTAACAACATATGTAGTCTGTCGTGGGCCTGTGACCCTAATTCACAAGAGTGTTCCTTGCATTTAACAGGAAACAGTGGAAGGCAAATGTGCAAGATTACTTAGCACATCTGTTCTTTTGCAGTTCCTTGCCATGTGAAAAGCACCCGTTTTTTGCTTAAGTTGTGAATCTCTCCAGGAGAACAGTCTCTCCCATTTTGAGAAGCTTATGATGATACTTACTTTGTAAAGTGTGCTATTCAACAAATTTGGGACCGTTGCAGAAAAAAAGACAGGTATTAGAAGTTATACAGGTTGTGGATATGTACTCTCGAGTACATCAGGATATTTTTTTTTTAAAGATAACATCCCACCAGGAAAAACAAACAAACATTGTGACAACAATTGTAAAATGAAACATTTGGCAAGTTACTGAGGTCAGCATACCCTGGAGCTTGTGAATAAAGCATCTGGCTTTGAAACAGAGTCAGCTGATTCATATTCATCCCAGAAGAGTGTCCGACCAGTGGTGGTCATTTGTCATTCAGGAGTGCTCAAATACATCAGATTGCTTAGCAGTGTGGGCAGCTGAAGCAGACTTATGAGCTGAGTAGCATGTGTGATTGTGCACATGAATGTGAAAATTCAGTAAGCAAAAAAGAAGAGGTTTTGGAATTGTTATGGAAAAGTGATAGTAGACAAGGCACTATTAAGAGACACAGGAATCACAAATAGTGAGAGTCTGGGTTTCTGGGTTATCTGATCTTGTTTCTGTAGGGGTACTGTTGCATTAAGAATCTTTTACTGATCTATTTTTAATTTATGAACTTTGAACTGAGTGCTATGCAAATAAAGGTTGGAGTAGCTTTACATCCTTTACATTCATTGGTTTGCTGCCACCCCCTTGACACTATTGGTAACACATGAGCTCACTGATAAAGCACTGCAACACAGTTTGGGAATATTCTTATGTATAAATGACTGCATCTGAATTCTTGAGGTGCACTCATACTTGTGTGTATGTCACTGTAAATATGTTTTAGCTGTGTTCTGTAAGATGTTTCACAAATGTGCAAGGAGTTCATAGCATGGATCAATAAAACACCATACAAAAAGGATGCTGTTATATGTACAGTCATTTGCAGTGTTTTCTGAATATGTATGTGTCCATTGGTAACATACAGCGAAACGTACAAATGGACTGAACTGGAATTGTGCATGATACATGCACTGATGCCAGAATCAGTTTTTAACATTTGATTCCAGAATCAAAGTATGCAGCTTTTCATAATTCTTCTACTTAAAAAAATCACAGGTTCAGGAGGAATATGCAGACAGAGTCAACCTTAGGGTCAGTAGAGAAAATAGGGAAAATACTCTCATCTCTAAATAAACTAGAAGCGATCATTTAAATTTTCTTGGTTTGGTTTTGTCAAGTGGATTAATTTCGACACAATTAGTTTTCGAAGCATCTTTGTACAGTTTTCTTTTTCTTTTAACAATTTAGGAGCCACTGGTATTGTATAAGATTATATCTCTTAACTGGTGTCCATTCTTTTTGATGAAAAGTAAGCAAGCAATTCATTTAGTGGTGTAGGAAGAGTATTCTATTGTGTTATCCACAGGGGTCTGCTGTCTTGAATTAAATTATACATTATAAATACATGTATTAGTTCAAACATTCAGTAACCTAGAATGGCTTGTGTACTTGCATTGTCCTTTGGTTTTATCAATCTGGGTAGGGCTCAGTTAATTGTAATTCATGTTTAGTGGCATGGGGGCCTCAAGTCTTTTCCAAGGACAGTCCCAAATAGGAATGAGAGAGTCTGCAGGGAATCATTCCTCTCAAAAAATAGATCTACCGTCTTGGAGTATTGTTTTCTGGTTTGGTATCCTAATTTATGTTTACTGTAAATCTTTCCTGTTTACATCTTCAAGCATTTAATCTTGTAAAAATATATACACTGCCATTGCCTGCTGTTAGAGAAGATGAAGATCTGCCTGGCTAAAATTCACTGCTATTTCTTTTTCTGTTCTCTCTGTTCCACAAGGTTATTGGAGTATACATCTGCTGTAAAAAAAAAAAAAAAGACCAAAAACAAACCTGGGTGAATTTACTTTGCATGTTGCATAGATCTTATTCTTTGTGAATGAGGTCATTCATATTTTTTACTTCTGTGGTTATATCCTGTTTTTGAAAAGCAATGTATTTCATGCTGTCAAAAATACTCTCAGCACAACCACACCATGCCCTTGTGTTAGCCTTGTGTTAGCTATGAGGGCTTTTAATGGCTAGGAAGCATACCTGGGCTGGCTCAGAATTATCCATCTAACCGGGAACTATAGGCTTTAAATAAGAGCAGATCTCCAGGGTCTGAGGCAAATGGCTTTCCTATAATTTGATACCTGATTATATTACCTGGAAATACAAGGGAATGAAACTGGAATCTTCTACATGAAAAGCACATGCTTTACCACTCAGATATGTTGCTTTCTTAACAATATAGATATCAACTGCATAGGCTAAGTTTGTCCAAAAGTCTGGGACCTTTTGATACCCCTAAGTGAAACTCGTCCCTTACAATTCTGTCCCCACCCATGTGATCCCCAACTATTTTTGCAGGCTTTCCACCATTTTTTTTTCTCTCCCCAAAGAGAAATTGCCAGCGATTCTCCTATGAAGCAAAGGCCCTGATGGCGTATTTAATCTAATGAAAAAGTTGGTGTATAAGAAAGTTGGGCTAAGTAAGTTATCTGTGTTTTGTTTGTTCTTCCTTTAGGTTGCACAGGACAAAGGAAACTGCTCTTTTCAGAGAAACCCAACCCCGTGTGTCATTCCTCAAGAAAAGGAGAATATTTTTCATACCATATTTGCTTTTTTCACCAAGTCTGGCAGAAGAGTATTGGTAAGAATTCCTACCTCTTATCATTAAAAAAACAAACAAAACAAAACTACTGCTTCATGTTGGAGCCCAGTATGTGCACAGCTAGTATAGCTCAGTGAATATATGTGGCACTTTCCATCTGCATTTGGCAACAAGGGAGTATTTTCCTGTACCTGTTGATCTAATTATCTTCATCATGATCCACAACCTGAAAGCATTTAATTGCAGCAGGGTGTGTTGGCCAAACTGGTGATCACTTGAGTAGCAAACTATATACAGAAAGTAATAATTTTACTCAACATTGATGCATTCCCATTTGAAATCTCAAATTTAGATTCATATACAGTGCAGAATTATCTGCCTGATTGCAACTGGTGGGGGAGGAAAAAATGGGCAGAGGTTTAGAAAAGTGAGAGACAGAATTTCAGTGCCCTGAATCTAGTATTAATTTTACTTAGAGAAGGTCCATCAAAATGCATGGAATTTGTTAGCTGTGATTAACGTAAGTACCATTAAGTACTCTAGGTAGACTAATGTTTGAGGTAGTGCAACAGATAATAAATTCCATGCTGCAATCCTCAGTAAGGATTTCCTTTGGGATCAGAAGCAGATGCTCAAGAACATCAGTTAGAAGGGTTCATTTTCTGTTTATAGCCTTTCTATCTGATTGGTGGCTAAGGAATAGAATGCTGGACTAAATAAGCCTTCTATCTCAAGGCTTCTTCTTATGTTCTTATGCTGTACAGTTACAGGTTACTGACTATCTTTACCTCAGTTTCTTTTTTATAAATCAGATTGGGGTTTTGTTGCATGGGAATGGGAAGGTGAAATGTCTTTTTATGGAGGTTCCTTGATGCTATGATGGAAAAGAAAAAGACATCAGGAAATCTAACCACAATATTTCACATTGTATATAGTTTTACTTATAGTTTTGCTTATCCACTCTTACAGCACAGTCCTGTTCAGGTTTACACAAAAGCTAGTCCCACTGTGTTTAGACCAGCACTACCTACTTGATTTTGATCAATAATTGACCATTTTTCCATCTTGGTATCATCTGTGCTGATGGGAAGCAGCTTTCCCCTGGTTGAAGCTGAGGGGTCTTTTTCAGAGATCTCAAAGCATATGTTCTGTCACTGATTTATGGTCCTCCTTTAGGTCCTACATGAATTATTGTTGCAATGGATAAAACCTCATCATCCAAAATCCAAGACTTTGCATATAGCAAGCTGTGATGTATTCCCACTTCTCCGGTTAGGGTGAGGTGAAGTAGAACCCAATGGAGATGGAAACAAGGTTCCCGCTTTACACTTCTCAAAGAAGGTTTACTGTGTCAAGCATATCCCAAACAGATGGTTGCTTTATATATCATCTGTCCATGTTCTTCCTACTGTCTCAGTTAAGAGAACTCTGGACCTTAAAGTAAAGGAAGCTTATAGCCAGGATCCACTGAGACTCTCGGTAGAGCATAAATCCCCACCAGTGTACTTACTGTGGTGCTTGCATTTTCTCTCTCTTCAGATTTACCAGAGCAGGCAGAGACTCCCACGTGTAACCATACTCCTCCTTCCAATCACTGATCAGTGACAGGGCTGTGCCCAGACAGTATCCAACTGCTCTTAGGCACACAGAAAGGAAAAGTGGCCTTTGCTTCTCAGATGAGGGCAAGACTGCTTTTTTTACCTGGGTGCACAAGGTTGGCTGGGTGGCATCTAGGAAGTGATGTATTTAAGTCTTTTCCTCCAAGTCTCAAGACATGTCGCAAGTCTGTACCTCCAAATCTCAAGTTGAGTCTCAAGTCCTTGAAGATACTTTCAAGTCAAGTCTCAAGTCAAGTCTCAAGTCTGGAAGCCAACTTTATACTCCAACCAAAATTACATAGTTATTGGATAGAGTGAAATAAAGTCAGTTTTAACAATTTAAGCAAGAGTTAGCCCTCCACATTTGCAATTTTGCCATCTGCAGCTTCAGAAGTGGGGAGTAGGATCCTTTTTACTCTCCATTACTGAAGATTCAAAAGCTTTAGAAGGAAGGATCCTTCTTCCTCAAGCCTGTTGCCTGACACATTTGCTGTTCCCCTCTGAGAAATGCACCTTGCACTCTGGGGGTGAGTCTTGTCTTCTGCTCTTAGGAAATGTTTTAGAAGGCTTCTCCGATATGCAGCAGGGTCAGGCTGCTGAGTAGACCTCAAGCCCTTTGTGTAACTCATTTGCTGTTCCCTTCTGAGAAATGTGCTCACATTTTGGGCTTGAGACAGATTGCCATGTGACCAGTAGGCAAAAACAGATGGAAGCATTGTTCAAAGTCATAAGGTTTCTGGATGAATGTGTTACGTTACTGAACCAAGGGCATCAAGTCAGTCATTAAAAATATACAAGTCTCGAGTCAAGTCAGTGCATCATTTATGGCCGAGTTGAGTCCGAGTTGAGTCACTGAAGTGACTTAAGTCCGACTCAAGTCCAAGTCTGTTGACTTGAGTCTACATCACTGCATCTAGGTGTACCCCATGTCCAGTCAGTGGTCAGGAGAAAGGGCAGAACTGCATCCAGGAACCTCTGGCTGCCCTTACACACCCAGGACAAAGGCATTGGGCAAGGAAGTATAGTGAAGGGAGGGGGTAAGCCAGGCAACAGTTGGAATGTAGTGTATATTTAAAAGTAAAAGGTACTGTTTTTCAAATTAATAAATCCTCTCTGAATATATTCATCTAATTGCCTTCTTTCAGTAATCATTTTATGTATTACGGAATAACTGATAGCAGTCTATATAAAGGAACATAAAGGAGTTCTGTATGTATTTACTCATGAACAGAGTTACCCTGATTTCAGGACAAATGTGCTTTCATTATTGGAGTAAGTTGATAGAACTGCAGCCTAAAAGAGGGTGTGAGGGCACTAGGTTGCTCCTTCTGCCTAAAGTTAGTATTAAATACCTGTACTGTGTGGCTCTCATTTATAGGGATAAAGAGATTACAAGGCTAGATGGATTTTTTATTGTCATACTAAAAGTCGTAAAACAGTGAGGAACCTATGGCTTTGTAAATGTGAATCACACCTCTTGTCATGCCTTACCATTGGCCAGTCTGGCTGGGACTAATGTGAACGGGGCAACAGGATCTGCTTTGTCCAAGGAGATATTTTTCATGAAGCTGAACAAGAGTTAACAAAAATGCAGTTAATATTATCCTAAATTTGAAAGTTGAGCTTGCCTGCTTTTTGTTTGTTTTCCCCCATTCTTTATTTGCTTGACAGCTTTCTGCTTGTCTCCCTTAGGACTGTGAAAGACCAGGCAGGCCTTGCTTAATTATACATTGCAACTTAAGCTCACTAGCAAAAGCAGAATCCCGCAGCATAGATGTCCAAATGCTGTTGAATACCGAAATACTAAAAAAGGTGAGTGTCATTGTCTAGATTTTAATTTCAACTGTTTTGTGTGTTATCTAGGACATAGTGAGAGTTAAACTGGAATTATTTACATGCTTCTTTTTGGAGAGATCTTAGAAACATAACATTTAAACAGGACTGATAGGTCTGTTTATGTCTTTGGTCTTTCACTCCCACCTCCAAGACCCTGGCTCTGTCAGGCAGTGAACTATTGACTGCCAGTTCACAGTAAATTTCCAGAAGAGAAGGAAACAGTTTTATTCAATGGGCACAAATATGTGCCAGTTCCTGACAGACTTGAAGGAAAAATATACCTTCCTGGTCCCTCACATCATATAGCTTTACTGCCATATACACTATCTGGAAAGAAGATACTGAAATGCTGATCTAGGACCAGCAGAGGGCATGTATTCAACAGTGGCTTAAAAAGGTAACCAGCTGGATCATTTATGTTTAAAATCTTTTGTAGGAAATATGAGAGAGACTCACTCTTGCAAGAGAGAAATATATGTATGTATGTATGTGTGTATGTATGTTGGCTTTTTACAATGTGTCACACTAGGATTTATTTTAATAATAAAAATATTTTATCTGATACTGTATGCAAGTGCAATTTAGTAACTGCATCTCAATATCTGTTCCTAATTATATGGAATTCATTTGGGTTAAGATATTCTTTGCTGGTAGTGTTTGGCAACATGTACCATTCCTTTAATTGGGCAATGTATCTGGATGGGAGCATTTTTCATCTAGATCTGATCCAAGTTTGAAAATGAAGAAAACAGTATTACAGCATATCAAATTTAATGGGATGGGTTGGGTTTAAGTCTGCAATAATGCTTTGTAGACTTTGTTCGTGTTTTAAGGCCGTAAAAGAGCCAGCAGTTAAAAGTTTTTCAAGGCTGTGTGCTTGACAGTGCTCCTCAATTCTGACTGTTCTTCAATCCTTAGGACAGTTCATCTGTCATTCAGTTTATAACAAGAGCATTAGTGAGGGTGGACACGACCATACGGGCAGTAGAAGTACCCAACGGGAACTCAGAAGATGCAACGGTGAGTGAATGAATTTTGAAGTTGGCTTGTGCTGTGCATATGGAATACATTAGTTTAGCCTACCCTGAGCTGAGGAATTTGTGGCCAGGCCTAGGTTTTGCCTACAAAAATGAATGAACGTGCCTTTCTTTTGAATTCACCAACAGTGCTGCAGTCTTACAATCCTCTTGTGGTTTTGCTTGCTGTGATAAGCCAGGTCCCTTTTACAAATAATGTTATTCAGAATACTTTAATACATGTTGTGCTGTTGCTACCCCTGTTGTAAAGGCCTCAAATGTACCTTAAGCAAGAAGTTCAGTTTCCCAGGGTGAAACTGAAGCCTGATTTAATCTAACATACATTGCTGGAAATCCAAGAAAGTTATCTCTTTCTGGAAGATCAGTTTATATTATAAAATAGTTGCAGTGCAATCCTAAGCATGTTTCCTTAGAATTAAGTTCCACTGACTTGCTCCCAAGTAAGTGTGTTTAGGATTGCAACATTGTTTTATTAACTTTTAAGGCTCAAAAAGAATAAGCAAGTAAATGAAGAATTTGGAGTATTCGCCACTTCTCCTTTTGACTTCATATGTTGCTGTGTGTCTCCCACTCCCGCCATTAGTTCATTGATTAATTGGCACATTTCTTACCTACCTTTCAAGGTTTCAGTTCTCCAAAGGCACTTGGCAAAGTAAAATATTTAATATTAAAATAAAAAGTTTATAAAATCATAAATAAGTTTTACAGAACTTTAAGAGTGGACAAATTAGACTGTTGCTTCTTACCAGCCCCTTAATGTAAGCACAGGTATACTTCAGTTAACAAAATAGATGTCCTCTTGGGCCTACTTCCTTAGCTTGACAAAAGAGACAGAAGAAACATGGAAAAAAATAGTGACAGAGTCCTACACCACAAAAAAGAAGAGCACCTCAACAGGTTCATTGAACTTTTCATTTAGAACTATCAAAGTGCATGTGTGAAATGAAACTACCTCATCAGGTAAACCTTCCATAAGTAAACAAAAACATTTTGAGCTTTCTAGAGCCCACTTGAAAGCTCCTTCCAAAATGCATCCAGGGACAATTTTTTTCTTCTTCTACCATCTTTCATTTTTCTCATGATTTCCATTTTGGCAGCCAAATTCAGTACACCTGTACTGTTTTTAACATGCTAAGCGTAGGAGATGAGGTAGGCTTGCCTGCTTCCCCCCGTTCTCTCTTTTTTGGCTTTTGTGCATGCTTAGTAAGGGCTTTTGAAGGCATCTACTGTTCACCTTACCTGTTTTAGGCAGGCACACACAACTACAATAGAATCAGCTAGAGCAAAATTCCATTCTTTCCTAGCTCAAGCATTATTTATTTATTTTTTTGCATTGTTTTCTGCAGATGCACTGCTTCTACCCAACACTGGAAGCTTGTGTTTCTCTAGTACTCGTTTACCATCTTCCCAGCAATAATGGTGCTAAAAAGCTTTCACTTAGAAATAAGGAGGAAGTGGAATCTGGGGCATAGAAAGACTTCGTAAAAATTAGTCTCTTTGCCAGAAACTTTGTTAACTGAAGTGTGCCTGTACCTTCCTGTAAAGGCTCCTTTTGGTTTAGGGATGGACTTATTTGGCCCAATGCAAGGAGAGCCACAGAATAAGTAAGATTATATTTAGAAATGGTACATTTTAAAGCTCTAAGCAGTCTATGTTTCCCCGTATGACTCTTTCCATGTATTTGGGTTATTAAAAAGATTCTACTGAAGCTTCAAAGGAGAGTAGTAGGTTCAAGAGGCAGGATCTCCTGACTGGTGATGCCTATTCTTTCTTGCAAAATGTGCTTGATGTAAAAGATTCCAAAGTTTTTTCTGCTTCAGAAGGCTTTGGGGGAAGGCTATATCTGATTTTTTTAAAATGTTGCTACCTGTTTATGGTACAGACTTGAAGATGATCAGGGCTAAAATAAAATATGAAAAAGGAAACGAAGAAAAGAAGTGAAGCTTATTATATACTTGGACATTGAAACTAATAGCTGAACTAAACATTTCAAGCAAATATATATAGTACCCTACCCCCCAAGTAGTCTTAAAGGGGAAGGAGAAGCTGCTGTATAAAGGGCAAATTAGAACAGATAAGTAGGAAGCAGTAAAAAGAAGATGTGCTCAAATTTTCTTGCCTGTTGTTTTTCTGCTTCAAACTGGCCCCTGCCCACTTTTCCCTGAAAGATTTCAAAGATGTGTTTATGAGGGGTAGGGGACAGATTCCTGCCTGTGGAGGAAAGGCAGCTTGCAAGTACAATCTGCTCTCATACCTTCCATTTATCACAATTTGGCAAGGACAGTCCTAATGAGCATTTTATCATCCCAAGTTTTCAGCTGGTTTTAAAATGACCAAGTTTCTCTCTCCTCCCACTTTATGCTTTTTGTTCATAGATTACTTCAGTTGGTGCAAAGTGAGTTCAAAATGCAAAAGTAGTTTGTACTCAAGTAACTTGACAGAAAAGGGAGGACAGAGGAGGCAGAATCTTACCTTTCCCAGTAGGCTCAGGCAAAACTGAACAGCTGCAGCCTCTTCCAGCATGTCTGATTTTGTCATTAAAAAAAAAAAAAGGCCATTTTGACCACATTCTGATGTTGCTTGGCCACGTGTGTCCCAGTTTTCATCTGTGAAATGTTGGAGGAATAGTAGAGAACTGTATGAAATCCAGGGGTAACCACACTTACCGACAGCCAGTATTAGAAGACTTGGAAACTAATAACAACATTTAGCAAATAATTTTAGTGGTTAAACCAGGGAAGCCAGATAAGTACCTAGGGTGGGATTTTCTATGCAGTCTCCACAACTGACTGTTTCTCAAAACCATCCTTTCAGGAAAGTCCTTTTTGAAATGTGCTGCCATTTTCAGTACACATATTTGCTTATAATGTCTAACCCCTAAGTGTGCCTCTCCACCCCACAGTCTCCTTTTCGGTATTGTTCATCTGAAAAGCATGAACACAATCCAATTAATCTCTTTTAAAAGCTATACAGTATAAAAAAACACAGCCTGCTTCCTGTGTGTGTTATGGGTGTGGTAGCTGTGTGGAAAATCCTACTCTGTGTGCTTATCAGACTTCATTGGATTAGGTATCAAGCCATCTTTGCTAGATGTTTAAAATAATTTCCAAGTTTTGTAATAGCGGCTGGCACACCAGTCCTAAATATATTATTTGGAAGTGTTTTGAATGGAACCTGCTTCCAAGCAAATGTGGTTGGGATCACAGCCTAAAACAATTTGGCTGCCATTTTGAATGCATCCTAGGGGCTTTAGAGCCACAATTCCAATTACACTAGATGAAACCAGGAATTAGAAGTCTTCCCAAAGATTAACGACCTCAAATGTCGTTAGAGATACTCAGATTTAAGATGGGCTAGAATTTATTGCACTGTGAATGATCAGGGCTAGCTGAACTGAATAAGTGAGGCATAGAGATGCTTGCACAGAGTGTTCTTAGGAGCTGTTCTGAGCTGGAACCACCTATAGTTCCAGGTCCCCCAAACCTGACACACAAAAAACCTGACACTCCTTATTGCTGTAAGGTGAACATTCATTGCAAATGGTGCAGAATGTGGTGTATAGCAGAGAGGTATTCTAGTCATTTAGCAGGTCAGATCCAGCATCTTTTCTCAGTAAGTGATAGAACTGCCCCCCTAAGCAACTAATACTATTCAGATTCTCCCTTAGTCAATGCTCCAGTTCCCATGGCTGTCTAAATGGGTCCCTGAGACAGGGTGTTCCCACTTGGACTTCTAAGGGTTATATAGTTCAGAAGTAAAGGAAATATCAGTGCACAGGTGTCCTAATAGTTAAAGGGACTGTACAGCAAGGTTCTTGAAGAAAAGTTTACTTCCCCTGCCTTGTTTGCAGACTTTATATCTTTTCCCAGCCTCAGACTAACAAGCTAAAGCAAAACTATCTAGAAAAGCTACTAGCTACTAATAAACCCTTTCTATACCACTGGATACCTGTCAGCATTTGACCATGATGCGAACATCTGCCTGAGAGCAGAAGCCAAGCTCCCTACAAGAGCAGCAGTGAAAAAGTGTATGATCAAAAAGATTGCACCAAAGGTTTGCAAGGAACATATGAGAGCAGTTCTCAAACTACATAAAACTGTGAGTGACTTGAGATTCATCTCAATATGTTTTATGATTGCAAAGTGACTACTGTGTGTGTGTGTGGGGGGGCTCTCAGATCATGTCACTACAAATTTTCCATCAGTACAACACTCTCCCATCATCATCATCGAGATTCCTTTCAAGTCAATGTAGAGACAGGCTTTAATTTCCTTGTGCAAGAGAAATGCAAGCAGGATCATGCCTAATAAACTTCCTAGGTGATGGACTGTTTCTCATATAGGGATTGGGACACCTTGAAATACCTAGATCCCAGGTTTTAATATTTAGTCTTCCTGTAGGGTTGTTTTTCATTAAATCTTCATATCGTTTATTTGAGATACCTGCCAATTGTTGAAGTACATAAATGACAGTATTTATGTTAATACTAAGATTTTAGGCAGAAGTGTAGGAGGATATGAAAATACAGTAATTTTTCATGTATGTAGATAAAACTATGATGGAGAAACTGTTTTAAATATTTGTTTTGCATTAATATGATATACAAAAATGATAAATAAATAAATAAATGAATGAATGAATGAATGAATAAATGAAATATCTAGATCCCAGGTTTATATACTGCAGAAGCCTAGAGCTCTCTGGGCAGTCACTGGACATGCAGCCCTTTTAGATCTTGATCTCTCAGACAGGGTGCATTACAATGATAAATTTAACATATATTATACTACAGTAAGAATACTGGAAAAGGATGATGAACTCAGTATAAAACTAAATGGAATACAATATTTCTCATTATTATTTACTGGTTTTAAAATAACTTACTCTTGCTGCTAGTGTGGATTTCTTAAAGCAGTTTTGTGTCATAACAATTATAGTTGATTTGCATTGTAGAAGAAGAAATACAGTCTCTGTTCAGACAATTGCTATCACTTCTAGGAAGCACAACCTGAAAAGAAGCATGTTGGACCTGATGTAGTTATGAAACATCAGTGTGTAATCTCATTCTTTTCTAATATGAATGTTAGTTTTTAATCTCCACCCATGCAATTTCCATATGTCTCTTGGCTTCTCTTGGACTGGTATGCTTTATGTTGGGTAATAGGAAAGCACAAAGTAAGATGTGTTATGGTTTGGCTCCAGGTAGTCATTCCCACCCTCACCCCCCACATGGAATGCAGAAGGGAACCATTCAGATTTTGCAACCACAATTACTCATACATAGCAATAGTTTTGGTCCACTGTCCTGTTCCCTTTCCTTTTGAGGTCTTCATTTGAAAGATTTTGTTTCTTTTGCCTTTGATTATTTTACCATATCAATTTATCTTCCACCCACCCCAGAATGTTAAAATACAATAACTAATCAATCTATTTTCCAGTAAGAGGAGTATAATTAAGTTACATTAAAAGTACATATCACTTATTTTATAAGATAATGGTTACTTTTAAGTTATCTTTATAGCTGTAGTAGATTCCTCTCTTAGGCCCTTTCTGCATCTTACCTTTTTCTGGTGCTGCGTGCGGGGATCGCGTGAGCAGCCTCTGGCGAGAGGCTCTCATGACCGGGGACCTTCGGCTCTGCATGAGCTACCTGCTCGTGCAAGAACCCCGCCTCTTCCTTCTGCAGTGCAATCTGGGAGTTTCCCAGGCTGCACTGGGGCAGAAAGCGTGACCGGTGTGGCTCCAGAGGCTCCACATGCCAGGTAAGTGTGTGCAAGGCCCGGGAGCAATGCACGATTGTGCACCATTTTCGGCTTCTAGCCGAAAATGAAAAGGTGCACGATTGGCGCCTGCTGGCCCTGGAGCATCACGCGGTTGTGAATGCGTCATGCAGATCGCTCCTCACAATCGTGCGATGCTCCAAGCGCCCTTTCGCATGGAAAATGCCGTGCGAAAAGGGCTTTAGTGAAAATGAAGAATACCAGTATGTGGTTCACATACTAGCTTGTATTTTGCCTTGTACTGATGCATCTCAATTTTTAAAGTACCTGAAAGTGCTTTCAAGAAAGGATAAAAAGATGAGTTGTTATTAAAATTGCAGCTATAATGGTAGCTAAGTAACAATAACTGATTACTTTAAAGCCAGCTTTCCAAACCCTGTTCCCTCCATCTCTCTTTGTCCTCTTGTTTCATGGACGTGAAACAGCTGGTGAGATTTGACACTGAAATGTGGATGGGATACTTCTGGTGTTGTTATTGTGTTTCTTCAGGTCATTTCCAGCTTATGGTGACCCTAAGGCAAACCTGTCACAGGGTTTTCTTGGCAAGCTTTGTTCAGAAGGGCTTTTGCCATTGCCTACACCTGAGGCTGAGAGAGTGTGACTTGACCAAGGTCACCCTGTGGATTTCCATGGCCAAGTGGGGATTCAAACCCTGGTCTTCAGGGTCTTAGTCTGACACACAGACTGCTACATCATGCTTTCTCTCATATTGCTGATAGACCCATTGAAATCAATTGGGCTTAAACTTGTCATGACAGACACCCATTGCCATTTCATTTATATGAGATATTGAAGCCAAGGTGGCTTTTTCCCTTCTGTGGGAATATTTTTGTCATTTTTTAATATACAGGTGCCTGGACGAAGCAGGCTTGCAATAAGCATGTCATCACAGTCAGCTGCCAAACCTCATTGTCAATTTATTCCTAAAGAAATTCTAGTTGAGATTAAAAATGGTTAATTCAGTCCTGTAAGTTCTCTTGAAAGGGCTGTTTAGGGTGGCATGAAATGTAAAAACTAAATAAATCTGCTATGAGACCATTTCAGTGTGGTAAGAAACATAAAAGCTAAATAATGCTGGAACTGAAGCTGCTTTATAAGATTGCATTCTCTTTCCTTGGCATTCTAGAATGAATCCTGTTTTGCACTCAGATTCTCGGGCGTTGGTTCAAAGAATGAATACAACTCTCTAATTCACTCCACATTTTTATAGGCATTTAATTTTATTTAGGCCTATAGTCTTCTCTCAGCCCATTTCTCCTTTCTCCTGTATCAACCATAGTGTGTGTTTCACTGCTGGAAATCTGTCAGATCTAAGGCGGCATTAAGCGCATTTTGTATTAACTGCCCTAAAGGAGATGTTACTGTTAGGGAGGCCAAGAAAGAAGAGACCAAATTTTGCTTTTTAACAGATTGTTTGATTGCAGCAAAGATGTAAGTACATCAAAAGAGTGGAGTTTGGCTGGCACGTTTCCTTTTCAGCAACATCTTTGCCAACACCTGGAAAAGATGAACAACACCCACTTCCTCACAGCTTTCACTGGCCAGTGTTGGGTGTCTTGCTGATAAAAGCAAGCTATTGGATTAAGATCCTTCCTGTATTTTTGTTTTCCTAGATAATTGCAGGTAGGCAGTAGTATAATTCCTTCTCCACCTTGGCTCTGCTCCTCAAAAGCAAAAGGGGACTTATAAAAATAACACAATCAGGGGTAGCTATGCTGGCCATGCAGCAAAATACAACAAAATCAACAAATCAGTGATAGCTTTATTGGCCAACCAGACTGCACAAAATGCATTTTTGTTGGTCAATAACAGTATCACTGTTTGTGGACTTTGGATTTTGAAAAAATAACACAATTTATTACTTTCTACCTCTTAGTGACAAGTTGTTGCCATCGTGTCCTTAAGACCTTTCTGACTTTGCTGTTTGACAAAGTCTTTGATATCCAAACTAAATAAACAGTGTATTTGAACCAATAAATTGTATTAAACAATGTTATAATAAGTATGGCTACTAGAAGGGTATTGTGGTTATGCTTTCTAATTCCTTCTACTTGATATTTCAGTAGATTGCTGTCAGTTATATTCCTGATTTAAATATTTGCCTATTCTGCTCTCATTTCCTATGCACTAGAACAACACACACCTTCAAATTGAACCATCATTTCTCACTCTCCTTTTTCAGGCATCATATTCTGTCTCCAGCCGATCAGCATCCAGAATACTCCAACATTCTACTACACATCCTCTGAAACACAAACCTGTACAAATATATAAAACAAACTGTGCAGCAGAGATTCATTATCCCTTATTTCAGTAGCAGAGGAATAACTGCTCTTTTGGTGCTGCAAAGAACTTCATGAGGAATACTAGGCTAGAAGAGGATGTAATTTCACTTCCCAGGAAGCCCAGTTTAGCTCCTAATAGTAAACATAATGATCCAAGAGTCCAGCAGTGGCTTGGGCACAAATTCAGAGGTCAAGAAACCCATGATGTCAGCAGAAGAGATAACAGGCCTCCAAACCACTGGAGAGCTTGATACCCAAATCCCTAGCACTGGCAGTCTTGAGCCTAGGTTCAGCCCATGGAAAAACACTCTCTGCCAGGAGCTCCATGATCTTTGGAACTACCACTGCTAACTTTTCTGGCATGTGTGCTGGACAGATCAAAGGAGTACTAGGTTTCAAGCTGAAGGTCCATAACTTTTAAGATTTTCAACTTTGTTGAGAGGGGTGGTGCCTTGGAGAGAGTGGCGTCTGTTGGCTCCCATGTCAGTGGGACAGTGAATCCATTCCTACGGTCCTTTCATACTACACAAATATAGCACTATGATTCTGTCCACTCTCAGTCTAGGCAGTCAGCCAAAGAAAAAACAGCGGATAAGAACCTGCAGCAGCAATGAGCCTCAGTCTCACAGTGCAATTCCTTATTTTAATCTAGTAGGGAAACAGACTCAAAACAAATACAAAGCATAACAACAGTCCCAGCAATATTAATATATCAAAGCACAGTCAATACAATCATAAGGCAGAGGTCAGAGACACGGCAGGAGGAATGGTCAGGTAATCACTGACAAGTTCTGGAAGGGAATGGCTCAGCTTTTATAGGTTCAGAGATCAGCACAGCTGGTGCTTAATTAACTGCTGTCCAATTAACCTTAGATAGTTCGTTTTAAACTAGCGTCAGCCTGAAATGGATTCACTATCTGACTATCATGAGAGTAACCAACCTCTATTGCTTGGAGCAGTAGTCTTGGCCAGAAATTATAAAAAGCCTCTGTTGAGCTCCAGATTTAGTGGGAGCAAAGTGCTTATCTGGAACTCTGTTCAATGAGCATCCACCTCTGCCCAAACACAATAGGAGAGAAGAGTCAGCTATGTTCATTATGTGTTCTTCTACATATGGATGAGTATGTGCTCAAGAGGAGGGTATGGGAAGGGATGTTCCTTTGCATATGTATGTGCAGGCACATGTATATGCTTGTGTGGAGCCACCAACACACTGACCTTCATTATATGCTGACATTGGGCAAAATTGTGGTCTGTCCCCGTGATATATCAGGCTTATTTAAATGAATCAAATATTTATAATTTTTTTTGAAAACCTACTGTGTTGAAGAATTAGACCAAGACCCCCTCTAGTCTAGTATTTCATTTGCAGCGGATTGATTCCTCTTTGTGTTGAGAAATAGAAACAAAGGTGAAGTTCTTTGGTTTTTGGTTTCCAGGATATAATATCCTGTCTTTGTACATGGAGACTTTATTTACTGGCTAATATATTCCCACTGACAGATTATCCTACATGCATTTCCTTTAAACAACAACAACAACAACATATTCATTCTAGAAACTTTCATTTTATTTTATTTAGCAGAATAATCTTATGGGGCAGAGGGAGTGGGGAGTGAAGTGACAGAATTTGATATAGGAAACATAAAAATAAACATGAAACAAGCAAGATGAACCATCTTTTCATAACAGACTAGTGACAATCTTTCAATAACTGTCTTTGGGTGGTTGAAATCTCTGATTGTGGAGTAGCTGAGAAGTATTCAGTAAACAAACTATCCCTTCTTACTACATTTCTAAAAATAACTGCCTCATGTATCCAGTCCATTTACATTGTGCTTTTTTCTGATACATGGAGCTGTCCGCCCTGTTCAAGATCAGCACCTTATAATGGCAATGTTGTCAGTGCCAACTGGGTTTACCACTTAAAATAAAACCTTATCTCTTAATAGCATAGGCCTTTGTTCCTCTTTTCTTGGCAGAAGGCTTGAACCCATTGCTACGGAGAAACACAAACTGAGCAACTTCCATTATGTCATCAAAGCAAGAAGCTGTGTGATAATTGTGCATCCAGATGTTGTTTTCCATCAAGAAACTCATCTGCAGAAGTATTGAATTATTTTTGAGTGATCTAATTTCACTATGAATTTGAGAGGAGCCTACATCTTGGATACAGTTAAATGCATATGTTTCTAGGAAGGGTGTAGCTATAATAAGTTCCTGATACAATAGGTCAGCTGGGCTTGAGGAATTTGCTAGAAAATATACTATTAGTCAGATATAATACTAGCCTTTGCTCAAAAATCTACTGGTAGCACATGGAATTATCTTTCAAAGTGGGAAGCGTGGCACAAGCAAGATCAAAATTGCCTTTGATTTTTAAATATTTTCAGAAAAATGAGTGTGTTCAAGCAGTACCAGCTTACTGCTGGCAGTGCAGTCTTGTACAGGGCTACACAAATAAGATAAACAGGACTTACTCCCAGGAAAGCGTGCAAAGGATGGTGGCCAACCCATCATTTCTTACAAATGCTGTGAAATTGCATTACACAATTATAATATAGACAATACTGGCCCAAGCTGGTAGTGTCCCTGGAACTCGATTGCACAAGAAATGTATTAGTCTGCATATTTTAAAATGAAGTTTAAAGATCTGGTTCTTCCCACTGTCTTCTACCTGATAATCTGATGCCACCCTGAACATCAAACTTTTTTGAACTTTTTGAAAATGATTGCTCTTTATATTACCTTTACCATTGTTGTAAGATGGTATGAATTGTTGATAGTTATTTTTGGTAAGTTTTCTTAGATCTGTTCAGCATCATAAACTGCCTTGGGAAAATGTATAGCCCTTAAAGGCATTATAAAAATGCCGTAAATAAATAAAATAAACATGCTGTATATTGACACAGTATAAATTATAGAGATAAGCTGCCAGGCACAGGTGGACTTCAAGCATGATTTCCTTCTTGGCATTCCTTCATATAGAAATATTGATCGCAGGGCTGATCTTCAAATTTTTAAAAGGGAAATAAATGGATGTGATACAGCCTTTCTGGGACTGTAGTTCTTCAAAATGCAGACATTGAGATGTCTGACTGTCCTCTCACAGCTTCTCACAGCCAATAGGAAACTTGAATATTCTGAAGAAGAGTGGTGAGCTAATTTTCTATACATTACTGTTATTGTTATTATGAAGAATACTCTCAGAATTTAAATGGTCATCATCCCATGTTCTTCCTCCTATATATTTGCCAAAAACCTCCACCTCTCCCCGCAAAAAAACAAAAATAACCAAAATCCCAGTGATGTAGATTCAAGTCAATTGATTTGGCCTCAAGTTGGACCTTAGTCACTTCCGTGACTTGACTCAGACTCGGCAGTAAATCATGCACTGACTCAACTTGACTTGAGAATAGTATATTTTTAGTGACTGACTTGCTGCTCTTGGTTCAGTGACATACCACATTTCAGAAACATTACGATTTTGAAGAATGTTTCCATTTCTTTTTGCCTATTGGTCACATAACAATCTGTCTTAAGCCCAAAGTGTGGGTACATTTCTCAGAGGTGAACAGCAAACAGGTTAGACTTGAGGTCTGCTCGGCAACCTGTCCCCACTGCATATCGGAGGAGCCTTCTAAAAATTTTCCTAAGAGCAGAAGACAGGACAAGACTCACTCCCAGAATGCAGGGTGCATTTCTCAGAGGGGAACAGTAAATGTGCTAGGCAACGGGCTTGAGGAGGAAGGATCCTTCCTTCTAATGCTTTTGAAGCTTCAGTAATGGGGAGTAAGAAGGATCCTATTCTGAAAAATCCTCTAGCTTCAGAAATGGGAAGTAAGAAGGATCCCATTCCCCATTTCAGAAGCTGCAGGCTCTTTTGTGCCCGTTGACACAAAAGCTTCCAGCCTCAGGAAGGGAGGAGTAAGAAGGATCCTATACCCCACTTCCGAAGCTGTAGATGGCAAAATTGCAAATGTGGAGGGATGACTGTGCTTAAATTGTTAAAACTGACTTTATTCGTCTCTGTCCAGAAATTCTGGAATACAGGTTAGGGTATAAAGTTGGCTCCCAGATTTGAGAACTGACTTGAGACTTGACTTGAAAGTATCTTCAAGGATTTGAGACTTGAAAGTAGAGACTTAAATACATCACTGCAAAATTCTAGGAATCTTGGACAGCACCTACTTGGAATTTGGCCCCAGAGAGGTAATGGAGCCATGGCTTGAACAGTTGATGTTTTCTGACTTTTTGAAAGCAGGAATGATGACATCATTTGACACTCCGCCCATTTCAGACTTCACTGTTTCCTTTGGCTGTTGATATAATCCTTGGGGAAATGGATTTCCCTAGCAAGAATGCAGTGTTAGGAGCTATCCCTGTTGCAAAATAGTATTTTGAGATGGCTTGGTCTCAAGTGGGCAATTAAGACCCATAAGCATTAGAAAAGACTTGTTCTCATTGGACGTAACAGCTGCTAGACAATGATTTGTTGATATAGATCGACATAGCTGCTTACATTTTGGGAGTGTACTTGGGGCTGTGGCTATGGGTGACTGTGATAATGAATACATGAACTTTATCCCAGCAGTGGTCTACACTTTCATTGCAGCAGTAACAAGAATTTCTCTTTCCAGCATTCTCTTTCCTCAAGTAGGTAAAGTAAGAATAACACTGAAGTACTATACACACTTATTTGGAGGAAAGCCCTTCTGAACCCAGTGGGACTAAGCATCTGAGTAGACCCACTTAGGGTTACACTGTTTGTAGTCTAATGAAGAAATACTACATAAGGAATCAGTGGTGAAAATAGATGAGTGCAGAGGGAAATAATCCAGAAACCATATCATAGCAACAGGTGAGTTCTGTCATTCAGAATATCCTGGTGCAGGAGCAGTGCTGGAGCATTTACTGGGTAGGAGCAATAGCGAGCACCTTATATAAACAGAATAGAAGTGTAATAAAAATAAAGATATGGAATTTGTGTTGGTATTTTAATAAGTGCAATACTTAGGTAAGTCAAGTTATATCATGTATTTGTTCAGGATATTTTTATATAATGTTGAGGTATCATATCAGGAATGCAAATATTTGTTTTTTTCATCCTTATAAGGAAGGATGAATAATTTCTGACGGAGAAAAATATTTCTGCACAGTTCTCACCCCATGTTCACGTGTCCCAAAGTGTTTCAAGAAATTATTCTGCACAGAAATACCAATGGCTTTTTTTGTCAAAAATCCTGAATTTTTGTGCAACCTTTCAACATTTTTTCATATAAAATTCACTGTTTCCAGGTACTCATATATGTTAATGGAAAATTGCAAGCGTATTGGGTTTTTCATAATCATGTGGGTTTCTGGATAGTGTTTTTGTATGAAAATATTTGTCATACAAAAATATATTTTTCATGCAAAATCCCTGTTTCCAAATATACTCCTCTTTTGTACTAGATTGCTCCCTTCCCGACCAAACTGAGTGATTTTGCACAAAAAGTCCACATGGCTGTCTAGAAACAATGTGTGTGTGTGTGTGTGTTGATCTGGTTTCCCAAGTGTGAGGAAGTCCGTTATTTAGCCAGTAAATGGATAATAGTAAATACTCTTTCCATCCGTATACTCAAGTAGAATGAAATTACAGGATAAAATTAGATATAATTAGAATTGGGTATATAATTCAATATCCTAAAAATCAGACTTTTTTATTTTAAAAAAACCCAAAGTCCCTATTTCTTAAGTGTTATGAAGCCAAGATTTGAAAGTGTATAGTCAGTGCTTGGTGACATTTCTGATACAAGTAAAAGAGGACTAAGATTTGCATGGATTATATAGCTTGCAAAATGGAGTTTCTCTTAGTGCAGAAATGGGGCAGTTTTATTTATGTAGCTTTTTAACTTTTTGCATGGAAGACAAGTGAGAAAATTCTGCTTACGGAGAAACCTACTCAAACATGTGGACATCTATGCAGGCTTTCATTGTTTTGCATTCATTACCTCAAAATTGTTGTGTGAATAACTTGTGTGAAAGTGGTTATATCGCCTAAACCCGCCTTCGTATATAGAAATACTGTATCTCAAGAAGGATTATGTCCAGATCATGGCAAACTTCATGCTTGAATCTGTGCTTAGATGTGACCCAACCCATTGAAATCAGTGGACTTGGGCTGGTCATGACTAAGCTAGGTTCTGTAAATTTCAGTGGATCTACTCTTAAGTATGACTAATAGAATCATAGAAATGTAGAGTTGGAAGAGACCACACGAGCCATCCAGTCCAACCCCCTGCCATGCAGGAACACCCTCAAAGCACTCCCAACAGATGGCCATCAAGCCTCTGCTTAAAAACCTCCAAGGAAGGAAACTCCACTACACTCTGAGGCAGCATATTCCACTGCCGGACAGCCCTGGCTGTCAGGAAGTTCTTCCTGAGGTTCAGGTGGAATCTTCTTTCCTGCAGCTTGAATCCATTGCTCCTTGTCCTGGTCTCTGGAGCAGCAGAAAACAAGCCCTCTCCTTCCTCTACGTGGCATCCCTTCAAATATTTAAACATGGCTATCATGTCCCCTCTTAACCTTCTCTTCTGCAGACTAAACATACTCAGCTCTCTAAGTCTATCCTCATAGGGCATGGCTTCCAGGCCTCTCACCATTTTGGTCGCCCTCCTCTGGACTTGCTCCAGCTTGACCATGTCCTTCTTGAATTGGGGTGCCCAGAACTGGACACAGTATTCAAGATGGGGTCTAACCAAAGCAGAGTAGAGTGGTACCAGTACCTCCCTCGATCTAGACACCATACTCCTATTGATGCAGCTGAGAATTGCATTGGCTTTCTTGGCTGCCGCATCACACTGCTGACGCATGTTCAGCTTGTGGTCTATGAAGACTCCTAGATCCCTTTCACACGTACCACTATCCAGCCACATGTCCCCCATCCTATATTTCTGTTTTCCGTTTTTTCTACCTAAGTGTAGGACCTTACACTTCTCTCTGTTGAATTTCATTTTGTTCACCTTGGCCCAGCTCTCCAATCTATCCAGGTCATTTTGAATTTTGATCCCGTCATCTGGCATATTAGCAACCCCTCCCAATTTGGTGTCATCTGCAAATTTGATGAGCATGCCCTCTATTCCTTCATCCAAGTTATTGATAAAAATATTGAACAGCACAGGGCCCAGGACAGAACCCTGTGGCACCCCACTAGTCACTTCTCTCCAGGATGAAAAGCAGCCATTTGTGATCACCCTTTGGGTTCGGTTGGTCAACCAATTACAAATCCAACTAGCAGTAGCCCTGTCCAGTCCACATTTTACTAGCTTCTTTGCAATAATGTCATGGGGAACTTTGTCGAAGGCCTTATTGAAATCGAGATATGCTACATCCACAGCATTCCCTTCATCTATCAAGCTAGTAACTCTATCATAAAAAGAGATAAGATTAGTCTGGCATGACTTATTTTTGAGAAATCCATGTTGACTTCTTGTGATTACCGCGTTGCTTTCTAAGTGATTAGAAACTGACTGCTTAATGATGTGCTCCAGGATCTTTCCAGGTACTGACGTCAGGCTGACCGGGCGATAATTATTTGGGTCCTCTTTTTTTTCTATTCTTGAAGGTGGGGACAGCATTTGCTCTCTTCCAGTCTGCTGGAACTTCTCCTGTCCTCCAAGATTTCTCAAAGATTATAGCAAGCAGTTCCAAAATGACCTCTGCCAGCTCTTTTAATATCCTAGGATGCAATTCATCTGGCCCTGGAGACTTGAATTCATCCAGTGTGGCCAGGTATTCCTGTACCACCTCTCTACCTATTATGTGCCTCATTTCGCCTGCTTCTTCACCTGCTCCCCAACCACCAGGTTGAGTGCTTGTATCCTTTCAGGGAAAAAACTGAGGCAGAGAAGGTGTTAAGTAGTTCTGCCTTTTCTCTTCCCCTTGTGAATAATTCTCCATCTTCTCTGCGCAGCGGCCATATCGTCTCCTTCTTTTTCCTTTTGCTGCAGACATATTTTAAAAAGCCCTTTTTATTGTTTTTAATGTCTCTGGCTAGCCTAAGTTCATTCTGTGCTTTAGCCTTTCTGACCTCCTCCCTACATCTCCTGCCTACTTGCTTGAATTCTTCTTTGGTGGTTTCCCCCTTCTTCCATTTCCTATACATGTTTCTCTTAATACTTAGCTCAGCTGAGAGTTCTTTAGTCAACCATTCTGGTTTCTTCAGATGTCTTCCATCTTTCCTCCTTATTGGCACACTTGTAGACTGTGCCTTCAGTATCTCCTTTTTAAGGAACTCCCATGCCTCCTGAACTCCTTTCCCTTTCACCAGCGGTTCTCAACCTGTGGGTCACGACCCCTTTGGGGGTCGAATGACCCTTTCACAGGGGTCGCCTAAGACCATCGGAAAATACATATTTCTGATGGTCTTAGGCTCCATTCCCTCCTCGGTGGTGGTGCGCAAGCGTGAGCCACGCGCTCGTGTCCTCCTGCCCCCTTTCGCAGGAGCGCGTGCTTATGCACCACCACTCCTGGGTCTTTTCCACATGTTACCTTATCGTGGAGGTGGGGGGGTGCCGTTCCTGCAAGCACTCTCTGCAGTGCAGCCTGGGAGCTGTAGGCTGCGCTGGGGGAGGAAGGGGCGGGGCGGGGCGGGGCGGGGCGGTCGCGCGACCAGGAAGCCAGCTGCGGGATGAAGGAGCAGTGAAGAGAGCGCCTCGCGCAAGCACCTGCTTGCGCAAACGGCACCCCCCCACCTCCGCGATAAGGTAACGTGCGGAAAAGGCCCAGGAGTGGTGGTGCGCAAGCCATGTGTTTGCGTCCTCCTGCCCCCTTTGGCGGGAGCGTGTGGGGCCACAGCGTCACCACAACAGAAGTGATGGTGTGCAAGTGTGAGCCACGCACTCGCGTCCTCCTGCCCCCTGTTCAGAAGGGACTGAAATCGCTCCCCTTCTCCATTGCTGGGAGAACCTCCCATCTGATGGGCCAGCTTGGGGCGGCAGCGGCAGCAAGCGGGGGAGGCCCCCTCCTCACCACGGCTCCTGCCCCACTTGCCATGGAGGGGGACATTTTTTCCCGGGGGAGACACGCGGCTCCTCTTTCCCTCCCTGCCCACCCACCCCTGTTCCTGGCCAGCGAGGTGGTCTTTGCCGGGGGGCGGCATTGTAAATAATAAATAAATAATTTTATGGTTGGGAGTCACCACAACACGAGGAACTGTATTAAAGGGTTGCGACATTAGGAAGGTTGAGAACCACTGCCTTTCACTATTCTTGACCACAGAATTCCAGCCAGTAGCTCCCTAAGTTTACAGAAGTCCACTTTTTAAAAATCTAAGATGAGTGTTTGGCTACACTTATCTTCTTCCTTCCACTGAATGCCAAATTCCAATAGGGCATGGTCACTCCACCGTAAAGATCCCACTACTTCTACCTCATTAACAAGGTCATGCCTGTTGGTCAGGATCAGATCTAGAATATTTGATCCCCTTGTGGCCTCTTCCACCTTCTGGGCCATGAAGTTGTCTGCAAGACAAGCAGGAAACTTGCTGGACCTTGCTGTCTTGGCAGAGTTTGACTGCCAGCATATATCCGGGTAATTGAATTCTCCTATTATTACTGTATCTCTCCTTGAATGTGCAGTCATTTGGTTCAGGAAGGCGTCATCAAAATCCTCAGCCTGGGTTGGAGGTCTGTAGTAAACCCCCACCAGAATATCCCTATTGTTTCTCGCTGCCTTAATTCTTACCCAAATGCTCTCGACCTGGCTTTCTGGGTTTAAGTCCCGGATCTCTTCACAGATGAAAATATCCTTGACATACAAGGCTCCTCCTCCTCCTTTCTTGTTTGGTTTATTTTTACAAAATAGACTATACCTCTCTATTCCTATATTCCAATCTTGAGACTCATCCCACCAGGTCTCAGTGATACCTATCAAATAGTATTTATTTTGTTGTACTAGGAGTTCAAATTCATCCTGCTTGTTTCCCATACTCTATGCATTAGTGTAGAGACACTTAAGTCCCTGGTCCCTTCCTGCAAGTCCTGTACTATTGTTTGTACCCCTCCTGCCATTGGCCGCTTGTACTACTTGTCCAGTATCATTTGGGCCTTTTCCCCCTGAGCTCGCTGAATCCTGGCCCTGAATAATATTGTCTCCCTCCCCATCGGAACTTAGTTTAAAGACCTTCTAATCCTCCTTGCGAGACTGTTTGCAAAAACATTCCTGCCAAGTTTTGTGAGGTGCAGCCCATTCCTCGCCAGAAGTCCACATTCATGGAAATTCAGGCCATGTTCCAAAAACCCAAACCGTTGCCGGTGGCACCACGTGCAGAGCCAGTTGTTGAACTCTGCTATTGCCCTTTCCCTACGTGCGCCATATCCTTGAACAGGGAGGAGAGACGAAATGACCACCTGCGCACCAAGGTCCTTAAGCTTCGTCCCCATAAGCTCGTAGTCCTTTGCGATGTGGTAAAAGCTGCTCCTTGCAGTGTTATTGGTTCCGACATGAACCAAAATGAGGGGCTTCTGGTCAGTGGGTTTGACCAGCCTGGTTAGCCTCTCTGTTATGTGGTTGATCCTGGCCCCAGGAAGACAGCAGACCTCTCGATTGAGCTTGTCTGGTTTGCAAATTGCCGTTTCAGTTCCTCTGAGCAAAGACTCACCAACAACCAGAACTCGCCTCCTCTGAGGCTTGTCCTGGGCTCCTCGACGAGCATGTTCCACTAGGACTGCCTGGGCTTTTCTGTTGAGGCTGGGAGCGTTGATCTAGTTCCTGTTGGTGAAGTTGGATTCCCTCTTGTTGACATTCTGTTCCCTCCGTGTGGTGCTCCTCACTGTTTGTAAGACCAAGAACTTTGAAGCGATTATGTAGGTTAAGAGTCTCTGTTACCTTCCTGGTCCTTCTACACCTCCATGTTACATTCGCCCAAGTCTCTGTTTCCTGGCACAGTGTGCTGACTTCCTGATCTGGCAGCTCCTCCATGCATTTGGTCTTCCGGTAGGTCTTCTCTGCCCTATCCAAAAACTCCTCACCTTCCCTAATAAGATGAAGATCAGAAACTGGTGCCTCCAGAAGGTGACCAGCTTGCACTTGGTGCAGGTGTACCAGAGAACATCTTGTGGCAAGAAAAGGAACATCCCACAAGTGTTACAGGTGACTGCGGCACTTCCCTCACCTTCCATCCTTGAAACTACAGAGAGTAATACAGGACTTAGTTGTAGAAAGAATAACTGGGTTTTCTTTCTGAAATTCAGCTGTATAAGCTACGTCTGCTCTACCTCTAATCAGCCTCTAATCCCCCTCTATTTTGCACAGTTCAGGCCTCTTTGGTATAATGAGGTTACTGCTGAGCATCACATTTCAAGGAGATGCAGACAAATTTCAGTGGGTCATCTGGAAACCAGGGTGTAACAAGAGTGGTTTAAAAAGTTGAGTATGCTTATTCTAGAGAAAAGAATATTATGAGACATCATGGGAACAATCTTCAAATTGCTGGCCATGCCAGTTGATGGACTGGAGGAGTTGTAATCCAAAAAAAGTAACTTCCTCATGCTCTGGAACAGACCTGCATTTTCTTATGGAATGGTAATCTTTCCATAGGAGAAATGTGACATACAAAGCAGCCTTTTGTCAAATAGATGACTCAGTTCAGTAACAATTGTTCCTCTTTCATGGTAGATCGTATTCTTTTTAAACAAGCTTCTAAAAGATTTAATGGAAATCAGAGACAGTTGGCATTGCCACACCAGCAGCTGCACCCTCACAATGGCTGGCACAGAGGAGAGCTTTATATATTGGGGGAGGGAATTGCGGTAGGATGGAATTTCTAAGGATGAGACTTGTCTTCGTATCTGTACTTAATATCTGACTATATTTTTAGAAGGTCTTTAAAACCCTTGAGAAAAAGAGTCTTGAAAGATAAACTGTACAAATGTGGTTGACAGTTATACTCTGCAGTGCCTTAAAATATTAAGAAAAAATGCAACACACCATATTTGTCATATGAAATAATGAAACCTAGTTGTATAAAAGGTTCTTGTTTGTCCTAATTACTTTGCAGGTGGTCTTTGAGGCCTTGCATAATCTGGAGCCTCGTGGTTATGTGGTTGGATGGATCATTGCTATCAGTTTGCTTGTGGGAATTCTCATCTTCCTGTTGCTGGCAGTCCTGCTATGGAAGGTAAGCTATCTGTCAGATACAGTATAGACACAAGGATTAGCCACGGCCTTGGCTGAATGCACCCCACTTTCTCTCTCTGTCTCTCTTTCAATCTGTGCAGTCTCTGGTAAGTATTTAGCATCCATTAACTTTAATGAGTAAACCATCTTCTATCCTGAGACCATTAAATGTCAGGAAAAAAATTGTGTATATTTCCCTTATGAGGAACATGGAAGGTTCATAAAGAGAATCTGATACCGGATGCTTGATGTGAAGGACACAGCAGCTATTTCCACATAAGTGCATTTATCATATGATGTATTCCAGTAAATACTGCAAATATGTTGTTTAGTCAACACTTAGTTGTGCCTTATTGAGGGCAGTTGCAGAGTTTGGAACATCATTTTAAAAGTAACAACTTGCTAATGCATTACTTTTAAATTATAAAATAAATTATATTTCTAAAATAAATCTAGTAATAAATCTATTAGTAAATTTACTTAAAAAATTGGAAAATGCCCACATTTGAATTCTCATGTTTTTGAAGTAATTTAGAAAAGGGCAAAGTGTGGCCTGGAGCCTGCCTCCAGACCTCCCAAGGATGTTTCTGTGGCCCTTAACTCTTCCAGAATCCCCAGACCAACATTGCTTTGACCAAAAAAGAGAGTGAGTTGATCCTCCTAGAAGGCCCAAAGTGTAGCAACTCACCTTTTAAATAGGTTGCAAGGCCTCCCTATTTAACAGCAAAAATTACCAATTTTTGAGAACTTGAAGTTGACTTCAAGACACTTGTTTTGTTTTCAAGTAGGCTGTGGGGTTCCTGGAGGGTCCCAGGGCATAAAATTGGCTCAGGGACCTGCTACATATGCCTTCCCCTAATGTAAAGAGCAGATACTAAAGAAGTATTGTGCATACTAGCTTTCATGTTACTTTTTAATAGTGACAAGAAAGACAACAGCCCATATTTTACATCACCAACATCTCCTGGCTCAGCCCCATGCTCAAACCTATTTTATCAGGCAGCGGCCACTCCAAAAAAATGGTGGTCTGTTCTGCTGCCAATTGGGATGCAAGGAGGAGGAGGTTTCCAGCCCCCTCCCACCAGTGGGTGAGGCTGCAATGAGGAATTGCAAAAGAGTTCCTGCTTCTGATTGTCTCAAGCTTGCTCACTGGTGGAAGGAAGCTAGAGGTGTCATCCGTCTTGTGCCATGAACACCAGAAAAATAGATTTCCATCTCTTGGAGTTGCTGCTAGCTGTTAACATGGGCTGTGACTATGTAGGAGTAGTGAAAACTGAGCAGTTATCAATCTGTAACTGCAGTATAGAATGCCAGCCAGTGTTATTACCTGAAAAGTGCAGAGGCGTGAGATAGCTATGAGAACTGCACAAGCAGGTTAGGAACAGATCAAAGTTCATTCCCCCTTCCATTCTCATCCTTCATATCTTTTCCTAGCCTCAGAGTGCCCAGTTGATTCAAAAAGTATCTCACAAGGTCACAAATACAATTTAACTTTTTCATGCCACTGCACAGTTTTTAACATTTGGCCATAAATGACTCTAAAACCTGTCTACCTGGTGGCAGAGGCCTGACTCTACATCGTTAAATAACTTATTTAAAAACAAACAAACAAATAATTCAAGTGTTGCTGCTAAGCTATTCCCACTGTAACAAAATGATACAGTGAAGTTGTCAGTCTTTCAATAAGGCACATATTGGACACAGGACTGTATGAATTAGCCTAAGCAAAATACATACTTACATGTGGTCAGTAGAATGGAAGAAGAAAGATAAAAGGGTAAGGAGGGTGACACAGTTGTTGCCATATCTTCTGTTTTGATTCTGTTTTGACACAGTCACATACGTTTATAGCCTTTCTCCAAAGAAACATAATAATCAAGCATTTGAGTAGTGCCACATTTGGCTTGACACAGAGATCACTAGAGACTTATTTCAAAATTTAGTTTATTTACCAATGTGCAACTATTGTGTAAGAGGAGATAGGACTTTTATCGGCAGCAATTCCATTACTTTACAGATCCCCAGAGAGGCACCCAAAGAACTCAAATTAGCTCTCTGTTTCTCTCGTTCTCTGTTTCATTCTTTCTGTGTTCCCCTGTCTCACAGTGATTGTGTGGTCCCCTTTGCACAAAGACCTCAGATCCTTCTTCACTTCTTACCATGGGAGGAAATGAAAAGAAGAACCTCCTCATGGCTTCATCTTAGTTTCTAGAAGAGTCTCCAACTATTTCCTAGCTGTCTTGGGTCAGTTCTCTGTAAGTGCCATAAGAAAAAATGGTAGGCTTGTGCTTCTTGTCCACCAACCATTAGAACAAGTGCTTGCTAATCAGAGTGATGGTCAGTAGGCTTGCTGGTCTACATGTCAACAGTCAAGGGCAAGTTTCCAGGAAAGGAAGAAATAGTTGTAACTGGTGGGTACAAATATGGTAACATTCTCAAATATCGTTCCAGCCCGCCACATCACATAGCTTGAGAAGCACTGTGAGGGGCTGTTAAATAGTCATTCTGACCTTTTCTCTCTCTTTCTGTCTGTTTCCTCACTACACTGCTATAGTGCTATTAGTCCACTGTCAACATCTTGTGGAATTCTGGGGTTTGTAGTTTACCGAGGCCAAAGAGCTCTCTGGCTGAGAATTCTAAATGCCCTTCCCTAAACTGCAAACCCCAGGATTTCACAGGATGTTGAAAGCAGAATAATAGCGCTATAATAGTATATTGTTGAAATGGCCTCTGTCCCCCTCCCCTGTCAGGTTCTTTATAGCAAGCTGTTACTGATAGCAAATATTATTTAGGCTTCCATTTAGATTGACCCACCCCTGCAGTTTTCCTTCTGGGTAGGTTTGTTGTTTGGTTTTAGGACAGCTGCCCATGCTTTGTTTATACTAGGAGCTAACTAGGTTAAAAAGCCCACTACCAAAATAAATAGTCTACTTTAAAAAAAAAAAGCAGCATTGTTGAGGGCAAAAGTAAGCTGCAATAGGCAAAGCTTAGACAAGATACCATCTCTCAAGATACCATTGCTTTCTTCTGTCAGGTGGTATGGAGAAAGCTAACCCCTGTAAGAATCTTCTGCTTGCCACTTTCATTTACACACACTGTTTGTCCTGTGGAAGAGAGTTCAGAAGCATGCTTTTTCATCAGAAGGTGACATGTGAATCAGTCTTAAGAAGTCTTAAGTTGGCCCAGTATTCTGCCCAGGACATACCATGAACTGGCCTCACAACACTGCTGTACTGCCAAAATTTGGCAGTCAATTTTGACAAACAAGATTGAGAGAAAAAGGAAATTTCCTGTTAAAGTCCTTTCTGTTGCTTGCCACCAAAATTCACCAGTGTGATTTGCAGCTGAAATTGAGTAGTGCTTTTTGGGAAGTGGCAAGATGCACAAAAATAGTCTTAGGGCTCCATGAAGCCCATGGGTGATATATTTCTCACCCTGGTATAAACAAGTGCGAAAAGAAGAATCAAGCAGGATCTTTCAGGACCAGGCCTCATCATATGGCTCTGACTGTCATGGCTTGGTCTCAAGTTCCCAGATCTCAGGACCTGGACTGTTAGGGTGAAAGGAAAGAATCTCAGGATGAGAACACCACCTTGAAAATTACATATCTGATTTAACTACGACTGTGTACTGCAGGCTACTTTAGACCGGCTACTCTAAACTAAGGTTGCCAGATCTCAGGACCTGGCCCTGAGTCACCTGTCCTCAGGGTTCAGGGGAGAGGAATCTCGAGGTGAGAGCACTGTCTTGAAAGGTCTGAAGCTTAACAGTTAATAGCACCCCCTCCCCCAGTTAAAATGAATAATATCCAAGGGTGGCCAAGTTATCCTGAGAAAACTAAAAAAATTCAAAAAAATATGTAAACACCTTTCTCTGTGAATAAAACTGTAAAATACCTAGGTGAATAATAATTAGCTGTGGTTTGGTGACATATCAAAGCAGCTGCTTGAATGGTTACCTCATTCAGACTAAAGAACCAGCCTTGCCCCTTTAGAAGACAGCAACATTTTTCCCCCTCATTCCCATGTTTTAAGAGATACATCTTGAAATATAATATCCTATGGATAAGTTCACAGCTGCTATGGAGGGATCTAAGTGAAACTGTCATATGCTTTAGATTACAGTAGCATTTTAGTCCCCTTCTTAATAATGCAACTTGAATACCTGGAATTCCCTGAAACAAAATTAAATAAACAGTATATTTTACAATGTTTGTCACAGGCTTGCTTAGGGGGAGTATTGACCACAAATATAAACAAGCTGGCTAGGAGAATGTTCAAGAGCACTCCTGAAAATACCCCATATCTTATTTGTACAGTTGAAAAACACTTTAAATGTAGTGGAAGAACGGCCAACTTGAAATTGAACTTGATGGCAGAGATTTGCTATAATACTATCCACTTTTCCCTCTTTATGGCCTCACACTGGGTTACTTGTCTTTATACCACTGACTAAAACCCACAGCCAAACACTTTCTAACAGGAAAGGATCCGTATTTATTTTTTGCCCACGATTTTCTACATAGCCTGTCATTTAAGTCAGAAAATGCCTCATCTTTACTAGGCTTGAGGGACTAACAGCAAGGGGAAAGAAGGTGTTCTTTCCTATCCAGTTAGTGCGGTCCAGCATCTTCTTTTGGAATCCGTGTTTTATAAAGATTCACTTTACATTTACTAGTACTTTCCTTGCAAAACAGAACCCCTATCTAAGCCGGTCCTGCAGTCCCAACCACTGTGTTCCTGTCTTTCATGTTGCCCTTTTACCGCCAGGATCCTTCCCTGGATCTGGTACTCGGACCTTAAGATGAGCTCTGTACTAAACAAATGGCTGTGTTGAATAGTGGAGGTTCCCTTTTTAATTCTTAAATGTAAACAGTCAGACACAGATGTGGAAAATTAATCCAGGAATGATTTATTAGATAACAGGTTAAATCTGAGGTCTCTGAACTCTTTTCTTCATTCCCAGTCCCCGGAACCCTATTCAAATCTTATAAATTTCTTTATGCCTAACTGTTCTTCACTTTGTGCCTGACTGCCCTAAAGCTATTTCATACTGCTCCCGTCTCTGTCTTTAGCAGAGCAGCTTTTGGGTTATAGCTCTTCCTACATAGGTTCCCCTTCACAGCATTCTGAAGGCTGTGATTAGCTGGCTCTAAGCAGACTTGCCGAACTTCTCACTTCATAACTTCTGTTTCATGGAGATCAAGAGTATTAATAGGACTTTAATTGATAGTGTAACTCTTTACTTGTAAGTAATCCCATTAAGTTCAACAGAATTTATTCCCTGTTATGAGAGCATGGGATGGCATCCTTAAAGAACAAGTATTGGCTATGTAATCCAGAGAAGTGATAATTTAGAAGAAGGTGTCCAATCCTGTGCAGGCTTAATTGGGAAAAAAAGTTCTATTAAACAAAGTGACATTTTCAGCCAAGCTAGCATGGACAGGCTTATGCTGTCACAGTAACCTTTTAAAGAAGCAGTTATTTTTATATTTTCCCAGGGGTATGTTTTCTCACGTTTTCTGAAGTCAGCTTAGTTATACTGCACTTTAAAAAAAAGTCATATCTAATATGTTAGAGAATAGTTATTTTAACTGCAGATTTCAGTAAGTCTGATACACTGCAGGGAATTTAACACTATCTCATAATAATAAGAGTACTTCCAGATGAGGATATTATTGTGAAATGACTCTTGATCATCTTGTTTTATTCCTTTAATTTTACAGGGGTTTTTACTAATCTTCCATTTAGAATTTTCTTGTGTTTCCCACGATTTGCTTTCTTTCCTCCCTCTTACTGTCATTCACACCCTCACAAAATCTATTAAAGAAGGAAAACAGAATAGCTGCACAATATTTTTTGATTGATATTACTTGCTTACTTGCCTTTTCTGAAGAAGCAAGGCATAAGTCAATCAGAAGATGGGTATGTCCTGTGGAGTCACTGCTAAGAAGGTCCTGTCTTGTGCTCAACAGCTTAAGTAGTCTTACCAACTGATAGAAGAACAGAAACTCTGAGATTGATCTTAATGTACACTCAAGATTATTGCAGGCGGAGATGGCCCTTTGGATTGTTGCTTCTCCACTTTTGACTTTCCTTTCCCCTCATAAGATTTACAAGCAGACAACAGTATGTTATAATGTGTTATAATGATTAAAGTGATAGACCAAGGTGAGGAAAATCCAGACTCATCTTCTCCACTCAGCCATGAAGCATACAGATGACTTAGGCCTGCCACTGTCTCTCAGACTAACTTACCTTGCCACATGATTGAGTGGCTAAAACACGCACTGAAGAGTTGTATTCTCTTATTTATGGAGAATCATGAATAATATTTTGGAAGAAGGGTGGAACATAGATGGAATGATTACATAAATAAGGGACATGTATAGAAATGCACTCCAAAGGCTCAGTTTTCCTGTCTAGCAATGTCACCTGATAGCTTAGCTTTGGAGAACTCATTGCTAAATATGTAAACTGACTCCATTGGAAAGCATGGTCCGTGTGGTCAGGGGAAAATACCATCTTCTCTGTGATGGCTCATCCACACATGAAGCTCACCACTATATGCTGGAGTAATGAAACAGCCCAAAGAGAATGCAATTAGAGCTCCTTTCTTCTTCCAGACAACCAGACGTTAACCACTGAAAGAAGAGAGGTCAACAGGCCCAAAACCCCAGCTGCAGGAAACAAACCCATGAAATTCTTTGCTTTTATTATAGTAGGATGTGCCTGATGAGTTTCTTTGATAGTGTCTTTGGTGTAAAGAACTACTGACACGGGAGCTAATAATGAGCACTGGAATAATGTACAGTGCTGTAGCAGATTCTTTAGAGAAATGAAATAGATTGTACAGAATTACCACTTCATACAAATAAGAGCTTGATCAAACTTTGTTCACTCTTCACAGTATTTCAGTTTGTCCTCCACAGATAATTTGGACTTTGTTGGTGGTCTTGCAAAGGCAATATACCCTCTGTTATCATGCGGGTAAACAGTCTGAATTTAGAGTCTAGCCAATGGGGACAATGTGTACATCAGAACCAATTAGACATTTATAGCTTTTGTCTTGGCACCATATAAACACATTTAATCCACTGGAAGGCAAGAAGTTCTTTTGAGTGAACTTTTCTGCATATGTAGTATTCTTAAGAACCCAAGCCAAGATACACTATACATGACAACTTTAAATTGCAAATAAATACATACAATTACAGAATTTTTAGACATGCATTAAAATAGCAGATGCACTTAAAAATAAATCTTTCATAGCTCTGAGAACTGAAAGTATTAATTCCTTGATCTGCTTTACCACTGGTTGAACCAAACACATAATGGTTGTTTATGGAAATAATTATGGGAAAGATACATTTTTTCTGTCAAATATACTGTATTTTTGGCAGGCCAAATGGACCATAATTTAGTTACATTACTCTTTTATTGACCTCAGCAGTAGTGTTTCAAGTTTAGCCTAAATGTAAACTTTTAAAAGCAGTCCCAGAGGTTTTTTAATTTTTTTTTTTTTGCATCTCTTTAAATCAAAAAGGAGCAACACAGTGAAAAAACATTTTCCTAATAATGATATGACATGGAGCTACTACTGTGTTCCAGCTGGTATTTGTGAAACTTGAATGTTCTTGTATCATTTTAAAAAGATTTTTGAGTAAACATTCTACTGTCTTTGTTTCTGAAGAGTAAATAAGTTGGTGAAACACTTGATATTGTTTACTATCTTCACTGCAATACAGGATTTTGTAGACAAATTTACCGCAACTATGTTTTATAAAATGGAGATGATTAATTCAAAATTAAGAGTATTTAAATCTCATTGGTTTCAGTAGAGATTAACCATCTCTTTAAGTTTCTCCTGATGGTCTCCAAGCTCTTTAAAAGGCTTTAAGTTTAGATGAGTTATGTTCAAGTTCCAGAAAAAAAAAATACTCAGTTTTATCATTGTCCTAAAATAATTTATTTTATACTGTAAAAAGTAAATAATCTGTAGGTCTGCAGAATTGGTCACAGAGCTCAAAAAACTGTGGCCGTGTTTGGAAGATCATCACTTTCTTAAACCAGACAAGGGATGGCTGTGCAACCCCTCCATTGTTCTGTTTTCTCAGCCAGATAGACAATCATATCTTGTGAACCAGCATTAACCCATAGTTCCCTGTTTGGATATAATGGATAACTATAGCATAATGTACCCAATATTTTCATGCCATAGTCAGCATGGAGTGGCAGGAGGGGAGGGTGGAGGGCCATACCACACTCTGTTTGTCCTCAATATGGTTTGTACACCCGCAAGCAATGGTTTGAACCTGTCTTATAAGTAAAAGTAACTTCAGTATGTTTAGCCATAAGGAAAGAAGACTAAAAGATGATATGATCACTGTCTTCAGCTGTTTGAGGGCCTGTAGTATAGAAGATGGAATAGGCTTGGGTTTTTCTCCCCTGATCCAGAGGATAGGATGCAAACCAATGGACTCAAATTACAAGAAAGGAGACTATGGCTAAACATTACAAAGAACAGTAAGCATCATCTGATAGTAAAATGGGTTGCTTGAGAGAGTCATGGACTCTCCTTCATTGGATGCTTTTAAACAGCATTTGGATGGCCATCTGCCAGGGATGCTTCAGCTGTCAGTTTCCTGTATTGGCAGGAAGATGGGTTAGGTGACCTGTGGGGTCCCTTCTAACTATATAGTTCTGTGATTGCAAAAAAACAACAACCCTCCCTTCTCTGTAAATTAAAAGGAGAGGATCCAGATGCCAAACATACCCTTTGTGCATTTGGTGTCACTCATGTGGACTGAACAGAGAAAGTGTATATACATTGAGTTGAACATGTTCTCTGTGCCTTCCTGTAAATGTGCACAGTTGATGTTTTGCACATTCACTGGGAACTTGCCTTCACAGTGTGGCAACTCACACTGTGTCCCCAGCATAACAGGCCCAGACTGGTTGGTTGGCATATCTATCCACCCAGAGTCAAGATACCATAGACCAATCAAATACTTTTGACCCATGAAACAGTAACTCAGACATCTTTCCCACTTCCTGGCAGTAAAACAATTCAATAATTAACCATTTACTTGCCTTTCATAAACCCCAAACCTGTTGCCTGGGTCCTCCACCCACTGGTCATTGTTATCTGCCATGACTAAAATTTCAGTAAATAAATAAGCAGAAGCCTCACATATTTGTGGATGGGTAACTGTTTAACCTTTTCAGAGGTCTCTTTCTCTTCAAAAATTATACTTTCTCTAGAAAGGGTATCTCAACACATCAAGACACCCTACTGGAGCTAAAAATGGCCAACTACCATGAGTGGCCATTTCTGCCCTTTTTGTGAAAACTTTGTTATGCAAAAAACTTTTACAAAACCCAATATTCTGCCTAGAAAACTTTAGATTTTTGCACCAAATGTACTTCTTATGCAAAAATCTGTTTTCTATGTGTTCTGTGCAAAAGCATTTTCACAAAAAAATTCAAAATGCAAAAAAGTGTGCAAAAAGTCTCAGAGTTGCAGCCAGGAAGAGGAGGAGACCTTTTGGAACTCTTCACCCTCATGTTCAAGAATGAAAGAAGTGAAGGTTTGCATCCCTAGTATTAGTGTGAGGCTTTTGCATGCCTCACTATTTGAGCCCAGAAAGTTCCATCTGCTTAGAACACTTGCTTTCTGTGCCTCAGAACTGGCAGTTCAAATCCAGCTGTAACCTTTCCATTGCATTGCTTGTCACAGTGCTGAAATGGAAATAACTTTCCCCCCTGTTCATGCCTTCTATCTAACCTTTCCTGAGTTGTTTCTGTTGGCAGTTCACTAGACATCTGAGCCTTTGGTTGTCTCTTCTTGTTGTGGTGATTAATTGCTGTTTCATTCCATCTGTCTTATTTTTGTTTTCCATAGCCTATTTTTGTAATGAGGTAGAAAAGATATTTTAAAAATTGTATTTTAGGTATTAGAATGCTTTTGCTTTTGACACTCTCTTGAATTAATCCCCACATTATCTTTTGTTGTTCTCCAAATAGAAATGAAATCCCCACTCTTAAGAGTTCTGTTCCAAACTTGCAGCAGATGGCAGTGTAGCTATTCTAGATGGCAGCTTTTACGTTGCAGCTAATGACAGAGTTTGCTTGGCTAAAGGATCGAGAAACTGGTCTTGGCATTCAAGCGTAACATTGATGCCAGCTCCACTGGGACTCAGTCGTGTTCCTGTTACTAATAAGATAATACAGTCCTAGGGAAACAAATGTCTACTTGGGGTGAAAAACAGCTCTCCTCTACACAGTGGAGGACAGAGGGACTACTAACTTGTGCAGTTAAGCTGATTGCATAGAATCAGGGAGTACTGCACACTATAGCCAGAACCCTATCGATGCACTGCACTGGTGGTAATAGAAGGAAAACAGCCACAGTGGCCATGAAGGAAGCAAGGCACTAGAGTAACAGGCTGCTCAGAGCCAGAAGATTTTGGGCATTTCTGTAAGATGATGCTCTCATGCATCATCCTGTCACAATCCATGACCTATCACAATCCTGGCAGCACCTCTGCTATGATGGGAGCGGGTTCCCAATACTCCTTTCTGCACGCGACCAGCTGCCTGTGGAAGGGAGCGTGAGGGACCCACTCTGTTCTTCTGAACTGCAGCTGGCCTTCTTCCCATGCTGCAGTAGGTGAGCAAGTGTGTAGACCTCCTGCATGACTGGCTACAACAGAAGACTCATTCAATCGGGGGTCACTGGTGGACCTTTTCCGCCAGTGATATAGCCCTCAATCATGCCGACTGGTGATGCGAGAAGGGTGGGACTGTGACAGCGTCATGTGGAAGCATCGTCGCAGTCCCGCTGCTCTTGTGTCTCCATGCTGGGACACTGATGCCATGCGAAAAGGGCCTTTGTTTCCCTTCTCTTGCTGCTATTGACCAACTCTAGAACAACTATTTTGTTCCTGTAGAAAAAAGTACAGTCACTATTTTCTAACATAGTGTGCCACAAGATTCCAGTGTCTGTGCCTTTTATGTAAATTGAATGAATTTGTATACACGTATGTGTGTGTATGTATGTATGTATGTACATATATATATATATGTATATGTGTGTGTGTGTGTGTATGTATATGTATGTATGTGTGTATATATATATATATGAATTCCACCTCCTACCTACTTAATTTTCACAACAATCCTGTGAGGTAGGCCAGAGAAAGAGAGAGAGTATGAGGTCTTTTCCTCTCCACCCTCCCGAACCACCATAGAGATGGGAGAAGGATGGAACTGTGACAACACTTGTGCATAACACCATTGTGGTCCTGTCCTTCTCCCATATCCAGGTGACACAATTGTATGGCAAATCATTGATGGGTTTTCCCTGTCAATGACTGGTGATTGCATCACCATCCTGCCACGCGCCCACACTTACCTTCCCTGCAGAGGCCCTGGAAGTGCAATGGCATGGCCACTGAGCTTCTTGGACCCCAGAGGCAGCCAGTGTAGCTGTTGTGCTCCCTTCCCAGCAGGCCTGATGCCGGGACCTACACAGGATGTCTCTGTGAAAAGGTGAGGTGCGAAAAAGGCCTGAGTGAGAGCAACTGACTGGTGTAAGGTCACCCAGAGAATGCCATGACTGAGTGGGGATTTCTCTGACCACTGCATCATGGAAATTTCTACTGAAATATTAGAAACTGGTCTATACATTTTACTAGTGAGTTTTTGTTTAAACTCAGCACTACTGCCCTTCACAGCTACTCCATCTTTCATCATGTGCTTTTCTCCCCATAATTCTTTCTCTTGAACTTTGTCTCTTCCCCTGAATTTTCCTCATATCTGCTCCTTCCATGTTGATCTCTTTGTTTTGTCTTCATCTGTGATCGCTAAAAACACCATAACCAAAATCAACGAAGTGCTAATAAGATGCATGAAAAGTATCCCACCCAAACACCCGGTTTCTGCTGCACAACTTGTTTTTTTGGACACAATTATATCCCAGCATTTTCCCAAGAAACTGAAGGCTCGTAATCATTGTCCCCATTTTTAGCCTGACAACAACAGATAGGTACTTGGCAAATAGGTAAGGCTAGGAGGTAGTGACAAGCTACTCCCTGTGCCATGTATAGAAGCTGGATGGACTGAGAACTCAGTCTTACTTCACTGGTGATAGGTAAGTCTCCTTCAACACACATGAGGCATCAGGCTAATTTAGGGAACCCAGGACAAACTCTGTTACAGAAGGAAACAGATGTGGAATCTAGGAGTTATAGCCAAGAGGCTGTTGCCTCCTAGTATCTGCTGCCTGAGTCAGTAATCCCATTCAGCCTAATGGCAGGTCTGGCTGTGGTGGTATGTATATTCCCATATCCCTGTTGAGTTCTCACTTTTCTGGCCTGGTTTCAGAGTACTTCATTCTGATTTCAGCAAATTGCATCTCTGTTTTCCTAGCAGGATCACCTGTAGGTTCTGGGTTTCATGCCTCATTAATATTTATTAACTTTTCTAACTCTTTTTATTGCTTGCGAGGGGCCCGATGAACATATTCTTTATCCAGTTGTGAAAGAATACAAATGCCTGGAATTGATATAACAAACTTTTAGAGATAATTCCTGAAGCAGATGTTTTGCAAGCACACAATTTTTATTAAAAGAACAGTAGGAAATAGTTTGCTCTTGCTTGTTTGGCCCTAGAGGAAATTAAAAAGCATTTCTGTAATTTTGATCATAACTTCAAGTGCAGATTTTAATGTTCAAAGGATGTGGATTGCGTGAAGAACAGGCACTTTTAGGGCTCAGCAAGCCATTTTTAAAGGGATATCAATCAAAGATCTATGCATATTTTAAAGAATGCAAGTCATGTGGCATTTGTGTTCTTTTGTACTTGTTGAATTGGTTTGAAAAGTGGCTGCACAGCAAAGGTTTCCAAAGCAAGAGAATGCTAAAGGAGAGATGCAGCTTCCAAGAATGCCTCTCTCCTTTGCCTCTCTCTGTGAACTTTTGATCTGAGTTGGACCACAGACAATATGTTTAACAGAATGTTAGACTGCAGTGGAACAGAGGGGTGAAGTTAGGTGTGATGGGCCAGGCCATTTAAGCTCTTGTAAGTCATCATTAATACCTTGAAATGTTATTTTTTTTCATTCCATTCCATTCTGTTTCATTCCATTTCTAGTCCACCTTTCTCCCAGAGTGGCACCAAAGATGGCTTACAAAAAAATCAATTAAAACTTAATCATCAAATTTCAAAACAAATAAAAATCACCACATTAAAACAATATGAAATCATTTTAACAGCATGCAAATATTTAAAAAAATTAAGCACCTTCACCGTAAGAAACCTCCCTGTAAGCAATTAATGTATTGTGGAGTTTTTTAATGTGATCATAACTAGCCATGGCAGAAATATATTCTTGTTCAGTGAAATGTCTCAACCTTCTATAGTAAAAACATCTCTTTTCCAAGAGCAATGGTGTTAACACTTCAATGGTGAAATGTTGGTTTCCAATTAATATATTAAAGCCTGCTTAAACCAAAAGGTGTTTGCTTGCCAGTGAAGGGAGATTGGGATGGAGGGCAGCACTGTGTCCCACAGAAGGAAATTCCAGAAAGTGGGAGCAATCACTGAGAAACTCTCATGTCCTTACCAAGCAAGCCCGTGGTTGTGGCAGACTGAGAGAAAGTGCTCTCCTGACAGGTTTGTAGAGGGAGATGCAGTATTTCAGATAGCCTAAACGTAAGCTGCATAGAGTGCCTGGAAATGAATTGGTAGCCAATGAAGCTGTTTAATAAGGGAGTTATATGCTTCCTGTAGCTGACTGCAGTCAGCATTCTGGCCACAGTATTTTTGGCCTGTTGAAGTTTCCAAAGAGCTTCCAAAGGCAGCCCCATGTAGAATTTGTTACAGTAGTCTAAATGGAATGTAATCAAGGGATGTGTCACTGTAGCCAGATCTGACATCTCAAGAAATGGGCACAACTGGTGCACCAGTTTAGTTGTGCAAATGCACTCCTGGCCACTGCTGAAACATGGGTTTCCAGGCTCAGACTTAAGTCCAGGAGAATACCCAAGCTGCAAGTCTGAGACTTCAGGGATACTGTTGTTACCCTGTGTTTTGGGGGGTCCCGGGAGGGACGCCCAGATTGCCAAATAAAATACCAATTGGGGAAAATTAGCTGGAGCACTCTCTGGGCTAAACGAGAGGCAGGGTAACTTTAGCAAGATCTTTAACCCAATGTATACAGCGGCGGGTCAGAGAGTGGCTAGACAAGGTTTTTCCAAATAACAGACAATTCTTTATTAAGGACAAAAACACGAAAGACAAGACATAAACTAACTAGCTTGGAAACAGAAACGGAGATTTGTTTGGGAAGGTGATACGACACCTGGTCTCATAGTCCTAGAGAATAGCAGTGTTCTGGGGAAGAAAGCTCAGCGTGGGGAGCTGAGGGGAGTTCCCTTAGACAACCGGCAGCAAGGCGGGATGGAAGTCCAAAGTAGTCCAAAGACCATTTGGAAATGTGGGTTTTTTATAGGGGAGTTTGTGCCTATCGACTATGGCAAGCCAAGTGAGAACAAAGGAGTTTTGGCGCTAGACAAAGGATTTGGAATGGTCAAGTTTAACATGATTGGATTTGCTCTTGATGACAGTAGTGTGGCCAGGGTGTTGATGACCCAACATAAAAGAGTAGCTCGGCTGAAAGCCGCGCAGCTATTGTGAGGTTTGCGGCTGGAAGTTCCCTGAAGCTGTGGGCGAGGTGGGGGTTGCTGGCCTCAAAAGAGTCTGGAATATAAAACCATTAGTGGCCGCAATCAAGTCTGTGCTTGTCCGGAGAACCTCGCAGACACGTGGAGTGTTGTAACTGAAAACCAGTCCAGCTAAGGCCGAATTAGATGATATCAAAATGATATCTGGGGGTCCTCACCCAGGGTGCCATACCGGAAGTAACACTGTAACCCCATCTAGCACAGGCTGTTCTATGATCTATCTTTTGGCTGACCAGGAGCGCCTCTTTCTTGTCTGAATTAAGTTTCATTGGTTTGCCGTAGTCTGGTCCGTTACTAACAACAGATGTTGGTTCAATACTGAAACAGCTTCCTTGGAATCCAATGGAAAGGAGAGACAGAGCTGGGTGTGATCAGTGTTTTGATGACACTGAACCAAAGCCCAGCAGTTTCGTATAGATGTCAAACAGCATGAGGAACAAGACTGAACCGCAAGTAGCCCCACAGGCCAACATCCACATTGTTAAACAAGAATCCCCCAGAACCACTGCAAATCATTAGTCCCAAATCCCATCTAAGAGATGCAATCCAGGAAGAATACCATGGCTGATGGTACCAAAAGCTTCTGAGAGGTACAGCAAAACCAACAGGGATAAACTCCTCCTGTCCAGTTCCCTTTGTAAGTCATCCACCAAGATGACCAAAGCTGCCTCTCTTGCATAACCAGGCCTAAAACCAGATTGAAATGGATCTAGATAATTTGCTTTATCCAGGAAACTCTGGAACTGGGAAGGCACCACACATTCTAGGATCTTCCTCAGGAAAGGAACTAAGCCTGTGGAAAGCAACTTAGATACAAAAATGCTGGGTAATACATTTCTTATAAACTAACTCTCTCAGAAGACTCTATACAACAAAATGTATGCCATCTGAAGCCTCCCAGCAATTATCAAGGACAGCCATACACAAAGTCCATCCCAGGCCTTTGGCTCTGAAGTTAGGAAGAAACACTTTCTATATATGAAGTATGAGATCTGCTGTTGAGCTAGTATGGTTTGAACTGAAGTCCTTTTATCTCCCTCTCAAAAAAGGGTATTATATGTAGCTTAGAAGAGGGATAAACAAAGGTCTTGCAGAATAAGGAATAAGGCCTCATATAACCATGATGCTGGACACACATCCCTGGTAGGCTAATGCAGCATGCATGTATGAGACCGCTTGTGAAACCCCATCTGGATAATAATTTTTGCTTGTATGGCCAACGTCATGTTTAATAGAGCCTAAATAGGCCCCGAAGTTCTAGAGTTTTGTAGGACATTTAATTAGATAAAAGATTTTCAATTACAAAGTCATGTTTAAGAGAAGCATAGCAGGATCAAAGCTAATGTACAAAGCTTTCAATAAGCTCCCGTGTTGGGAAAGAGGGTAATAACATCTGACTGATGGAGGTAGACTAAAACATCACACCCTGCAGGAGGGTGAAAACAGGTTTAAAACAGTAGGAGTTACATAAATGTTTAATTACAATGAACAAAATATTGACTTAATGATCTCAATGGCATGCTGCTGCATTTAAGCAATTACTCTTGAACAGTTACCCAAACCACTTTATTACAATCATTTTTGTTTATGGAAAGGGCATAAAAATCTCAGTAAGGAACAGAATATCCAACTGTTTACACAACCAAATTATTTTAGTCAAGACTGGGGACTTGTAAAACCATTGATTAGTATTAAATGTCCAGCAAAATATGGCAACTCTGCAACTTCTGAATTGAACAGAAGGGTTGAAAAATTTCTAAGAGGCAATAAATATCATCTCCCATTGGAAACAAGCACAGTTTGTCCAGAAGGGCTGTATTCTTGTTCTTTTTGTAATGGGACATGCAGGAGAAATTCCCGGTGTTTGCTTGCCAAGACTCTGATTATACATTTCTGCCCCCTCCTGGACAATACGTCCCAAAGTTGCTAATGCAAAAAGAAAAAAGAAAAATGGAGTAAATGCCTTGTTCCTTGTTGTAATTCCAATGTAACTTTCTAAATAAGTGTTGTCCTTGATTTTTTTCCTAAAATGACATTTGAAATCATTTGAGAGGGATTTACCTTTTCAATAAAACATCAGTAATAATAATTAAGTTTTAAGAGTAGCAAAATGTCCTAGCTTTTCCTCCACATGTCTCTAAGAAGAAGCACCAACTTTAGCCTGAAATGAAATTTCCTGAAGCCTCTCTACTCTACCCACAATTGCACTTTCTCATTCCTGCTCCCTAATGAATTCCATTTAAGTTATTGAGATTTTGGTCCAGGGAATCGCGTTTAACAACCTGTTGATGTGAGATGAGTATGTACTAAAAATGTAACATATTTGGTCCACTTGCAGATCTCCATAAACTTTCTTATTTTCATTTTCAGATGGGCTTCTTTCGCAGAAAATATAAAGAAATCATTGAGGCAGAGAAGAACAGACAAGAGAATGAAGATAGCTGGGACTGGGTCCAAAAAAGCCAATGAACTGTTGCAGGAGGGGAAACACTGAAAGCCCAGTCATGTGATTCACTGTTACTATTGGTCCTGCTCTTGTATCTTCCATATGTGGAAGAAGGAATCTTCTCCAGATTTTTCGGAGGCCCTGTTGATGCTGTTGTTCTTCATCATCTTAAGCTAGGGAACATATCCTGAGGCAACCACTGCAGGCATGTCAGGTGACTGGAGCAATTTATTCTTCCTGGAAGAGATGAACTTTGAGCTGCAGCGCAGAGCAATATTTATGAATCCAACATATGTGGTATACCCTCAGGGGAAGACTGTTGCCTAAAACAAAGTATTTTTTATAAATATAAGCTTTTTTATACTGATTATGTCCTTTTATATATTTGTATCAATGTTTTATGTTTTCTATTGAGTATCTATCTATCTATATATATATAGTTCACTAAGGCTGCAATCCTGTGCATACTTATATAGGAGTAAGTCCCATTGTATACAGTGGGACTTACTTCTGGGTAAACATTCATAGGATTGTGCTGTAAAGCACTGATATCCAGCTGAAATTCTGGACGTACATATATGTATATATCAATCATACTGTACTTTTGAATTTCAATGCAGAAGAAAAACAAATGAAACTCAATGAAAAACCATATTGTAGTAAATCCACCATCTTGGTGATGATGTATAAATATCCTCTGGTGGCACTGAGCCATAGTCCTTTCACTTTATAAAAAAAAGAAAAGCAAAAGTTTAAACAAGTTGTGAGCTAAAGAACCATAAGTGCTGATTGCATTGAATTTAGAGAAGAAAACATAATGATTCAGCTGTTCAGGGACTGTCCATAAAGCACCCATTCCAACTTGTGGCCTTCTAGATGTTGCTGGCAATGACTCTTCATTGACTGTGTTAGCTAGGACTGATAAGAGTTGCAATCCAGCATTAAACGGAGCGCCATAAGATATCACTGCCTGCTATAAAGCATGTCACACTCCTAAAAGACACCCTTCTTTTGAATTTCCTTTCCTTTTTTTTTTTAAAGGAACTTGACCACATTGTATTCCCCTCACCAAAGATATGTCACATATATCAGGATATGTTCTTTAAAAAGTAGTAAGAAGGTGCGTGTTTTTTTTCAAAACTATTTCTAGAACTATCCCTTGGAAATTTGTAATATATGGTCTTGTTGTTTAACTTGCACAATGTGAGATGGAGCAGGCCAGTTGTCCTGCAGCCTCTGAGCCATGCCCAGTCTGGTTTACTGAGAAGTTGACAACCCCTCTGGTTTTGTAGTCTCAGGAAGACAGCAAAATCAGGAGGTTTACTGAAGCTGTGGTGATGGAGGAACTGACTTATTTGTATGTGTTTAATTTGGTGGACGGGAGGGTAAAAAAGATGTGTAAGAGATGGCTTCATGCTGTCAAATATAGAAAACACATTGAGAATTAAAATACAATATATTTTATCATTTCCAGAGCTATCTACACCCAGTTCTTCTCTTTCTTACTGTTTTATCCTTTTTGAAGAACAAAGATTAATGAAATTGGAGACCAGGAAAAAGAAGGCAGGGGTCAAGTGTATGCACTTGCCCCATTTCAGCATTTATTTTCTTGACAAAACTTTCCCCCTTCTCCACATGTGACATACTTTATGAATGACAAACCATTCTGTGCAACCAGTGGCAGGATCTATAGCTCACTTTGCCTTTTAATGTACCCTTGTTCAGAGGGCATATTGCACTGAAGAAAGCAGCAATGAATGTTTTCCTTTGGCCAACCCTGACTTCACTGATATGTAGTCCTTTGGCAATGAGAAGGAACAGGGAAGTCAAGATCTCATAAATATAAACAGAGGAAACCCCCATTATCCTAACGTGTGATTATTTTATGGTTATTTATCTGTCAATTTCCTTGTTATAATTTTACTCTTGGTTCGCTCTAGCCCTCCAAGGTTGGATAGTCTGTTTAGGAGACTGGAAACCTATACTTAGATATACTGATGTTCATGGGGAGAACCAGTAAATCCATGTTGCATTTGAGATTTGTATAAAGTCCAGCAGTTTGCACTTTGGGCTTCTCTAGTTATTAGCAAGATTTTGTTAACAGAATTCACTCCATGCCTGTTCCGTGTAAATATGGCTTTATTATAATTGGGGCATACACTGGCGAAAAAGAATTATGCGAGATTTGTTCACAGATTATGATAACAGGTATCAGCGTTCAGTGTAAGAAATCATTTTGAATGTGGGAGTATTCAGGTGTTATGGCTTCATTAATGAAATGCGTTTCTCTAAATAATTTTTGTTAACAATCACAGATTACATCAATATGGTATCTGCACTAACATCAGAGGGCCATCTTGCTGTAAAACACACACCTACTTTCATGGTAGTTCTTCAGTCAGTTTTCTTACAGCTCTATTATCCTGGTTTCTAGCATGTTCAGATTTAATATGACTGTTCGGAGAGATACTGTAGAGTTCACAGTGGTACAGCCAAGAGTTTTAACCTCTTTAACAGTGAATGTGTCAGAATTTTGTAGAACTACATCAAAGAACAGGCTGACTTTCCAAGAAATTCCATGACCTTCTGTGGAAACAATTTCTGGCAAATCTTACCACTGTGTGAAGTCAAGATGGTTTGTGATAGCAGTCTACTAGCAGCCAGAATTTTGTTAAATTTTGGCTTGTGGACATGTGAATGTGGCCTATGAATGACAGGTTTGCCATTCAGTCTTAGTTTAATTGTAGACCCATCTTCTCAGGGTTCATTGAAACATAAGCCATAGCTTTCAAGTGTGAAAACCTGTATACTAACAAGACATCCTAGCCTGATTGTTAAGGAACAAAAGCAATATGAATGAGTTGTTCATGTCAGCAGAAGTCATGCTTTGCCATCCACTTATAGGAAGTATGTGCTATCTTTATTACTATTGTTGCTGATTTTCTAGAAGTCCAGTATTTTAACTTCTGACTTGACATGAGTGTTCACTTTACATCATTAAGAAGTTGTTGCTGTGTGCCTTCAAGGCATTTCTAACTTAACGGCAACCTATCATGAGGCATGAGGTGAACCTATTATGAAGCAGGTTTTGTTCAGAGAAGGTTTGCCTTTGCCTTCCTCTGAGAGTGTGACTTGTCCAAGGCCACCCAATGGGTTTCCATGGCTGAGTTGGGGACTTGAACTGTGGTCTCCAGAGTCCTAGTCCAATGCTTAAACCACACCATGCTGATTCAATGAGAAGGCAGACAAATAATGTGAAGGAATAGAAACTCAGTATCTTTGTAGTAAGGAGCTTTAAAAGGTAAGGAACACTGCCATTGTCAAATTTATGACATATCTCTCTGACTGAAGATTCACATATACCATGGCCATGAGCAATAAATGGTCTTTAAACCATAAGTTCCCTGATGAAGCAATACCATTTATAAATACAAATGTACACAAAAGTTTATAACAACAATCTCATGGTGCCTCAAAGACTAACAAGTGTAAGGCAGAAGCTTTTGTGGCTCATCAGATGCATGGAATGTCATCCTGAGCTGGCAGATATTGAAGTAGAGAGAATATTTGCTGCTGCTGCGGTGGTGATGAGTTTATTTTGATACAGTCTGAAAGTTTACCCAACAATTGTAGTCTGAATGTCTGACTAGATTACCAATGTAGTTTTTTTTTTTAAATGTAGAATAAACTACTGATTCAAAATCTGCCAGCTCTGGAAAGGACAAAACTGCCTTTTCACTAAGTGATCCATAAAATAAGCAGTTTTCGTTGCTGAGAAAGTGACAGCTCAGCACACTTTTGAAAAAGCAGCCGTACCATGCAAAAACAGACTGTTGCTCGCCAGTATTTTTAATGAGTACAAAATTCAGTGGCTAAATTATAGCATAGTCTTTTACTTGTACTGTTGAATGTAAGAATATAAAGTTGTGTCAAATTTTACCCTGGTGTGATTTTACTCATTGTCTTTCTGATTTATTTTTGATGATTTGAGTCTATCTATCTGCCTATTCTGACAAAGCAAGAGGCTGGGAGACATGTTGAAATGTTCTTCATATTTTTAGCCAATGTTCCATAAATAGTAATCGAAATGATGACATTTTGTTATCTGTACCCTTCTCTGTAAGATTACAGGATTATCTCCAAAGTCCCCCATACAGGTCCTTGTTGTGGTACTGTGGAGTGTTTCCTGAATCATAATCAGCAAAAACATTTTTGATGTTCACAAGCCCTACTGGCCAACCTTAAAGGGTCTGATGTGTATAGACAATATTCCACCTTCATTGATGTACGCAGGACAACAGCTCATCTTGGGAGAGTGTGTTGGGCAAGACCTTGCTCTCTGAAGCAATCATATGCTGTCTGATTTACAAGTGTTTGATGTAGGCCTAGTATTTTAACATTTATTCAAAAGAAGATTTTACTTTAATTGTACTGTATCCATCCTCAAAAGAGCCCAGGGCAGTTACACTTCCTTGATAAACTACATTAAACCATTTCTGCACTAGACTGTTATAGTGCTATTATTCCACTTTCAACATCCAATGGAATCTTGGAGTTTGCAGTTTAGGGAGGTGCCTTTGAACCCCAGGATTCCATAGGATGTTATAAGTGGAAAAATAACACTATAACTGTCTAGTGCAGAAATGGCCAAAGAAACACAGAAATATCTACAAAAATGTGGTAAAATGAAAAACACAAAGCTCAAAAACAGAATGTGTATTCATACCTAGAAGGACTGTAAAATAATTTACAGGGAACACTTCTGCATCAAGTACATCATTTTTAACAGCCTTCAAATAGAAGGCAAGCAGAGAAAAAGAGTTTACCTAGGAGCGCTCACTTTTATTCCTCAAATGGAACACATCATATTACAGAGGATTTTCATGATGCTAGAGTATGAACTTTAGAGAAAAGGTATCTATGTCTGTTGCTTGTTTTGGCCCAGTACATTTAATAGGGAACCTGTGGCTCTTTAGATGTTGAGTTTAACTTCCACCAGCCCCAGCCAGCATGGCCAATGGTCAGGAATGATAGGAGTTACAATCAACACATTGAAATCCTTAGATTTGTCACCTAAATTTAAAGCAGTCTTACCCAAAAACATTAAACTGGATAAGCTTTTCTCAGTTTTTCATCAGCATGCCTGCAAAAGCATCCTCCACTCAGTTTCTCACAGAATGGCCAAATGGCAACTTTCAGATGGTCAGAAATATACTGAGCTCGATCTAGACTTAGTGTTGCTTAGAATAGTGCTACTGAAATAATGGGATAAATTCACCATCTACTCTAAGTGAGACCATGATATAGAGGACTACCTCTGCCACACCAATCTAAAGCAATTGTCCTTAACACAAGTCAGTAAGTGCCAACAGCAGTAGGTTGGTGTGTAAGGTGGTTTAGCAGTTAGTCCAGTCTGGTTCAAGATGTAGGGAGAAGCACAAGGGTGGTTTTATCTGGTCCAAAAGTTTATCAGCAGGTCAGAAGTCCAAGAACATGAGCCAGCCAAGAGTATACAGACCAATCCAAAATGTAGTCAGTCCAAGGGCAAGTTAAAACAGAAGCCTGAGAGAGCTAAGACAACCAGATAAGACAATTGCAAGGCTAAAGCTGGGAGGCAATTGCCACAATATTTATGAGCAGCTCCTCCAAGGTCAACAGGTGTTTCATAGTGCTAATTGGGTCAGTGTTTATTACTTATATGGCTCTCGGCTCAGCATTTTTCCCTCCATCTCTCAACGGACAGAGATGTGTAATCTTTAGCATTTGAAGCCTCTGTCATGTTTTGCTAGGGAACAGAATCCTCCTCAGCCCCCGTCTCCTCAAACTCAGAAAAAGCTGCAGCCTCCTGGTAATCTGCCTCCTTCTCCTTGTTGTGTCTGAGGCCATTTCCACACGACAACATCCTTGTGCGTCATCCCGTGACAGTCCCGGCAGAGAAGGGAGTGCTACACCTCAACCGTCTCCCAGCAGAAGGGAACGTGATGATCCCGTCTCTTCCTTCCACTGTGCAGCTGGGCACCTCACCATGCTCCACTAAGGAAGGAAACATCACCGCTGCGCTTCCCTGCCCTTCCGCATGACAGTAAGTATGAGAGTGCTGCACGATCACAGGCACAAAAACGGATTTTTTCCTTTTTGCAAATACTGCACGAGCACGACCCTTGGGGACAGCATGGCAGTGGGCTGGTGATGACATCATGCAGAAGCACAACCAGCTGACCACTGCCATCCTGTCCCAAAAACAGCACAGCCCCATCATGCGGAAATGGCCTGAGTCCTCCAAGGGGTGAGTTATGACAGAAATCAAGAGTTCATCTAGCATTCTACCTCTGCCTAAGCCAAGACTGGGGGGTAGGAAGGGACTAGTAGCCTTTAACTCCTGTCTTCAGCTTCATAAACTTTATAGTATAATCCAATTCAGAGACTATTCCATGCTGTCCATTCAAAAATAAACACTGTTTGAGAGGAATATTTGTGCGTGCGTGCATATGTGCCTTCAGGTTTCCTGTCAACTTATGGTGGCCCCATGGATTCCATAGGGTTTTCTTAAACAAGGAATATTCAAAGGTTGCATTTGTTGGTGGTCCCCCACCCCCAAGTACTAACCAGTCCTGACCCTGCTTAACTTCCAGGATCAGATGGGATCTCTGGTTATATATTAGTGATATGAAGACTATTTGACATGATTTGGTCTTGACCAGAAAGGGTAAAAAATGTAACTGCCACAAATTTTTAATACCCATATGAGAGTGAAAAGGCTAATTTTTTTTCATCATCATCAGCAAAAAAATTTTAAAAAAGAAGTAAACTTTATTTGTACAAAACCAAACTGTTGTAGAACAAAAAAAACCCACATTTTTAAAAAAACATTTAAAAGTGACATGTTTGAAAAAGTCACACATTTGACAAAAAACCATAAAAAATGCACAAGACCTCTTTTAATCTCAGAGGGCTAAATTATACACATGGCCAGTCAGTACACAACCCTGCTAAATACTTAGTGTGTATTCAAGAAAGTGTGGCTAGCGTACAACAACAGAAGACTGATATGAATGTGCTTGTATCTTTTAGCATGCAAAAAAACCAGAATGTGGATAAGCTATGCTCATATGTGATTTTTCTTTTAACTGATTCCTTGAAAGGAAAAGCCCTTAGAAGCCCCTCTCTCCCATGCCTACTGTCAGCTCTAAACTGCAGCCATTATGATTTTGTAAAACCAAAAACAAACCTGAGGGAAACTGTACATCATAGAGCATTATGCTTAGTTTTACTTGGAGGGTTAAAAAGAGGAGAGAGATTGTCACGGAGGATCCCAAGGGCTGCATTTTAAAAACAAGCATGCCATTAGGTAGTTTATGGTTCAGATGCCACTAACAGTTTTCAGGTTTTGTGTTACTTTTCTTTTGGTTTCTTTGTACTTCTACAGTTCTGCTGTGATTACTTTCTGGTTCTAATTATAATAATCAGATTTTACAGTAGCACCCTCCTAGATATGTTAAAGATTAAATAAGTTTAGATTCCACTAAATTTCCCATTTTAAAATCAAGTATCATTCAGTTTTAATTAACACCAGCAGTGTAAACAGCATCCTTACACAATGTCTTTTCAAGTAAGCACAAACTCGTAAAGCATGTGTGTGGGAGTAAAGGATAGCTTTGTACAGGCCAAATGAATACAACAACAACAACAATAACTGCTGCTGCTGCTGCTACTACTACTACTATTTGCAAAATGGGCCTCAAATTACAACAGGGCTTTTAAGTCAATGGAAGCTAAATCAAAATGTGTGTTTTGCTTCTTTATGGCTCATTCTGTAATACATACCATACTAGAGGCCTCGTTAAAATACAGCTATGGAATAAGTGCATGCATTAGATTGTTCATGTGCTTTGATGGCACATTACAAGTATGTACTAAGTAGCCAAATTCACAGCAGTATTCACATCCTACACGTCCATGTGCAAAAGGTATTGCAAAATGAACAAAATAAGAAAAATTTCCAGCTTCCAAAATTTAAGAGTGCTGACATGTTTTCCTAGGAGTTCAGCATTTATGAACCCCCAGTTGAAAACACTTCCAGTTAGATTTGAGAGTAAATCCAATCAGCTCAATGAACAGGCATGTATAGGATTGCATTGTCTATTCTGCAGTTTAGATGGAATGTTATCTATAAATAACATCTATTTAGCGTTTACCTCTTTGGGCTGCACTTTCACAGTCTAGCAAGAAACCATTTAAAATAATACGATGTGTAAAATAGGTAATTTTGTAAATTGATTTCAAAAATTGTAAAATAGGAGATTTTAATCTGAATGAGCATTCAATCCTGAATCCCCATATAGGGTTTGAATTGAGAAGGTACAATTTGGGAAGGGCTGTACCATATTCTGCTGCTGCATATTAAGTGCCTTTTCAGTGGTAGCTGAGATTTTACTGACTGGCAAATGCATAACTACAAGGACAGATGTGGCCAAGCAACACCAGAGTGTGGTCAAAATGGCAAATGTAATTAATGAGGAAGAACAGACAATCTAGGAGAGGCTCAACAGTTCGCTTTTGCCTAAGCTTACAGGGAAGGACGACTCCTCTCCTCACCACTGAGCTATTTGAATGCAAACTACTTTTGTAGTTTGAACTCAGTTTGCAGCCACTGGAGTAAACTGAGGACAAAGAAGGAAAGTAGGAGGAGGAGAGAAAAACTGTGACATTTTAAAAGCAGCTAAAAAATGGGGCGGCAAAGGATTAATCAATACAGTGGGCCCTGTATATCCATTAGGATTTGGTTTCAGGACCACCCGTGGATATCAAAATTCATGGATGCTCAAGTTCAATGTACAACAGTGTAGTAAAATGGCATCACTTATATAAAAAGGCAAAATCAAAGTATCTTTTGGATTTTTAAAAAAATATTTTCAAGTCATGGTGAGTTAAATCTGTGGATACAGAAGCTATGATTATGAAAGGCCAAATGTACTGTATCTGCAAAACTGAGGCAGTTGGAGGGTAGATAAATGTGAATAGTCAATATGACTTTGGAGGATATTTATAGAGAATGTGAAATTCAGAGTGCTCAGATAAGAAGTAATTGCTGAAAAGCATAAGGACTCCCTTATAATAAACTGCTAAATAATGTAAAGGGATCACAGACCAATTCATTTACTACAAGAAATCAAAGATGGTACATGTAGCAGGGATGACTGCGTACATAGGTATTCTTTCTGAAAATGGAATGTGTTGATGCCTTGAGGCAGATGCTTAAATATAAAGCAAGCCATCTGCACCATTTTCACTCGTTCACTTAACATTTCACTCCAGTTATAAAACTGTTCATTTTTGTGCGTGAATTTACTTGGACAGAAGGATATGTTGTCTGCTATTATCATTGTCACTTGTATTTACTGGCTGTGTGTTCACCTGCATTCTAGTGTACTTACATGTCTGGAAAATTTCAATTTATTTTTTTTTAAGGGAGATAAATTTTTGGTGAATAAAAAAAAATGCCTCCAGAAATTCAACTGCAAGTTGAATGTTGCTTGATATTGTTTTTACTGGAATCTAGGCCTGGAAGAATTCTGTCTTCAGCTAGTTAGAACATTATTCCTATGAAAGAAGTTGCTCTTTTGGTAACACATTTTGCACACACTATTTCCTTCTTTTTAAAAATGAACCCCTGCCTTTATGAGTGCCTATACATTATTTATTTGTGGGTGTACAAGAGAAAGAAGCCACGAATGGCACAAGCCTGTAACACTGCAACGCCCATCCAACTGGCAAGGGCACTGCTTATCATCAAGTGGAGCCATAGATTGTAAGATACCTCCTACTGTGGTTGCTTTCAATGGTGTTTTTTAAAATCAACATACTTTACACAAAGTATTACATTTAAAAAGTTAGCCAATGTGTATATGAGATATGTTTCATTCCTCACATGAGGATTAACAGGGTGTAGGCTGTTCTGGATGTCACTGCTGTTTAAACTAGAAGTTAGGGATTAGTGAATCTATCCCTTTCAGTTTGGCTCAGTTTTCGTTTGTCCAGTGTTACGGTAACTTTGCTGTGTCCCACACCTGTATCAGGTTGCAAAATTTTTCAGCATGAATATGTCTAAGTACTGACATGTGCATTTCTTCTAACACATGCCTTTTTGTACACAGTTTCCCCTAAGGTTTGCATTTTGGCATGACCAGAATCCTATTAGGGGCATATGCAGGCATAATGTCATGTTGCACCTTCATGTCTACATCTAAGCACCTCTCTTTAAAATAATACCTGCCAGCCCAGCCTACCTCTCTGCTCTCAAGAGGGCACTCCCTACCGCCATTTGTTTATTTAAATATGTATATCCTACCATCTGTTTAAATATCTCAGGGTGGCGTACAATAAAACTAAATTTAAAGATTTAGAACAGTGTGACTAATTTAGATATTTTAAATGAATACTAATGATTTAGTGGTCAAGGGGGCAGGCAGTGTTCAGCTGTGTTTGGGCTGCTGGATGCAAAAAAATGGCATCCTTCTAGACTTCCTCAGGGTCCTTCTGAAGAATGATGTCATCTTTGTGCAAATAGCTTCAGAAACCTCCTACCTTTGCCCCAGCCAGTAATGGAGGTAGGCTCTGTATGTGGGAAGACAAAGAAAAAGCAGAGCTATGCCTGCCAGAGTTTTTGTGTTCCACCAGATTGATACATTTTTTTGGGCATCATTTTAAGTGTACATCTTATGCTGTCAACATGCATACTTGTGCATATGTTTTGACTGAAGAACTGCACTGTAAAATCCAGAATAGTGCACGTGTCAAAATGTAAATCCTAGGGTCTTTCTGCCCTACACTGTTATAGTGCTATTATTCCACTTTCAACATCCTGTGGAATTCTGGGGTTTGTAGTTTACTGAAGCCAAAGAGCTCTCTGCTGAGAATTCTAAATGTCCCTCCCGAAACTGTAAACCCCAGGATTCCATAGGACATTGAAAGTGGAATAGCAATAGCATGTTTATTTCTATACTGCTTATCAGCTAACTGCTTTCTAAGCAGTTTACAATGTGTTAGCTAATTGCCCCCAACAAGCTGGGTACTCATTTTACCGACCTCCGAAACAATGGAAGGCTGAGTCAATCTGGAGCCTGGCAGGATCAAATTCACAACCTTGTGACTGCAGTACCAGCATTTAATCCCTGCACCACCAAGGCTCCTAGGCACTATAACAGTGTAGCGTGGCAGGACTCTCACTTTGATTTGCATATTGGTTAGGGGACTGTCAATGTCCTTCCCCATGTGTCATGCCCCACTTTTCCACAGCTGCCTTTTATACCCCCTCTCTGAAAGATATCCAAGAGATGCAAATATCTAATAAGTCTATTCTGAACCAAAAAAGAACTATTTTAAACAGATAGACTTTTGAATTTATGTACTGAGATTAGGAAAAGCAAGACTAGCTTCCTCTTCTCCTCCCTCCAGCTGAATTAATTGAGCTTTTGCAGTTCAAACTCAATTTGCAGTAAATGAAGTAAACTGAGGACAAAGGGAGAATGTTGGAGGTGAAGAAGAAAAACTGGATCATTTTAAGAGCAGATGAAAAAGTGGGATGGCAAAAGATTAACTAAGGCTGATCCCTGCCAAACTGGGACAATGGAAGGGTATGCTATAGACATCAGAGGTAAGGAATGTGCACCCTATGGGTCACAGCAGGCCCCAGAATCCTAAAATGGCTTTTGCCCCCAATGGAGATTTTGGGGGGCAATTCTGTCATACTGTTTGTTCTTCCTGGGGCATGTTAGAGGCCTGGGACACCTTTCTTCCAAATAACTCTCCTTGAAAAAAATGTCCTCTTCTGGGCCACAAACAGTGCCCACAGGACCAAAACCATGACAAAATGGGCCCCGCATGCCCTCTGAAACATTCTTTTCCATTTCTTTGTCAGGGTTGTCAAACTGAGAACTGGAGAAATCTCCTGTACCATTAATGGTTGTGGAGAAGAAGGAATTTCAGCAAGTGTTGCTTGTTATGCAACTACTAAGAAGCAACACCTGCTGAAATTTCTTCTACAAAACTATTTAAAGTACAAGAGCCCTCTCCAGTCTTCACTTGGGCAACCCTGGGTACTGGGGAGGTTTGGCCCTCCAATACCCACTGGGCCTCCTAACTAGTAGTTACCAACTCCTCATAAACCTCCTGAGTAGTACTAGCTGTATTACATATTGTTACCCTGTTTTCTGAGGGTCCTGGGAGGGACACCTAAATGCGCTCTCAATTCTATAAGTTGGGGAAATTAGGAAAGAGCACAAGCTAGCAATACGAGAGGCAGGGCAATGGAGCGAGTTCTTTTACCCAATGTCTACGGGGTCAGGCCAAGTCAAGGAGCAAACAGGATTGTAATAATAATTGTGATCTTTATTAAAATGCAATCAAACAGTGTATGCAGCACACTCACACAGATACCTATAGAAATAAAGGTTGGAGTGGGATAGAGGGATTTTTAAGAGGAGTTGTTGGTTTGAGTGATACTACACTTGTCCTGAAGCCTGGGTAGTCTGCAGCAGAAGTGTGGAAGTATGGAGTCTCAGTATGTGGGACTGAGGGGAAGGCTCGCCAAGCAAAGCGGCAGCAAGACTGGATGGAAGTTGGGAGCAATCCGAGCGATCCAAAGAAGTGCTCAAAGTCAGGAGTTTTTATAGGGGAAAATGTAGCCACAGGCTAGTCCGTACTTGGGGAAAACAATGAGTTTCGGGCTGGAGACAAAGCCTCCAAAAGGTCAGAATTTAGCATGATTTGAGTTAGTCCGAACTGACAATAAAGTAGACAGTATGCAAACGCAGAATGCTTGACAGATGAATATTCTCCTAATCAAGCTGCCTGCTCGGGGCAGGGAGTTCTTTGTAAGTAGCGTGCATACATAATAGAGTACTTGCCTTTGAGGTCTCCTGAAGTAGTGGGACGGCTATTTCTGGCCAGCCTGTATTGTGTTTGAATATTACAGTGATTAGTGGTCGTGCCTGTCTGCGGGCTTGTCTGGGGGACCTCGCAGCACGTGGAGAGGGATGGTAGAAGAAAGCCAAATTATTGATATCAAAGTGATATCTAATGTCACCCCAAGTGCGGCTTGGGAACTGCAGTAACAATACAACTGGATAGAATGGCTTCATCACAGCTGTTATTCTGTAAATGGAAGATTATTGCTTTTCCTACTACTGCAGCAAAGAAGAAACAAATATACCAAGTGGGCTGTGATATCAAAACTGTCTTTTTTAAGAGTAAAAACAAATCCTGTCAGATTTTTTTCTGAGGGAGGGGATGAATAGCATATCTATAAGAATGGTGAGTTCTCTGAAATCCCAACTAAGGAATAAGATTTCTCCACACCCCTGTGAGGAGAGGTGTCAGCTAAAATAAACAGGAACACTCAACTTACTATAAAAAGATGTTATCGATTATACTCAAGATGTAGCTGCCTTTTCAATGCATGAGGCTCGGTAAAATCGTGCTGTTTTTCAGGGGCTCTTTGTTATTCTTCCCAGATATATTACCCGTGCACAAAGGATGGTATGCAAATAGATTATGTATCCCAGAGAAAGCGGACAATTGAAAGCAGCTCAGCTTCCCACAAAGGTTTTCTGCAACACTGAAAAAACAAGTGTTTTTTAATCTACTGTATCTTGTTTAGGCATAACACTTGAACAGGACTGTTGCATTTCTGTCTTCTAACTCCAGACCTGTTCATGAGGAGCTGTTACCTCTCTGGTATGAGGATTTCTGGCTCCAGCTGTTGTTTTGGCTGATTTCTGGGCCACTCAGATAAAAGAGGTTGTGTGTTATTTGCTCTTTTGAAAACATCTTCTGAAATAGCTGCCCAATCAAGAAATAAACAATTGATTGCAAAGAAATTACTAATCATAATGTTGATTATTCTTGCATTTCAAACTTTTGAACTCATCAGTATATACCTCACTCTTCTGCTTTCTGCCCTGCAGGCTTGTTACCCTCTCTAGACTCTACCATGCAGTATTTGCTATTCAAAAGCTGTGCCTCATTGCGAGCCACACAAGATAACTTAAAAGCTCACATCTGTTCCCAGTTTTGCCTTCAGTTCTTTTAACTATTGAAATACTGGTATAAACTGAATCCCCCCCCATATCCTAAGAGAACTCATTTGACAAGCCTTCATTTCAGCTGAAACTGTGGATAGCATGGTAATGGATTAAAACTGTGTGAAGTTGTGTACTCAGCTTGCATTATTAGAGTATCTTGCTCACCCAGGGACATAGGACATTGATCTAAAGAGGAAAGAGAACCTTAGAAAGAGTTGATTGATGGCTGCTGAATAACTGAGAAAGAAAAAAGAAAGCTAGATAAGAAACAGCTGTTGAATAGGTTATGCTTGTTGCATACCCACAACCATATCACCTGATATCTCCTCCCACTGAAAGAAGATCAATGATGTCACAGAAAACTTCCATGAGTCTCAATTTAAGGAGAAAGGCAGGATATAAATTTAATAATATGATTAAAAATAGAAATATATGTAGCTGAGGGCCAGTCTGTATCTATTTGTAGCTGAGGACCAGCCTCTCTTTTGATCTTTTCTTTGTTGGGTTTGTATTGGGATATGTGTACATGTGTGTGCGTGCATGTCTGTGAGCAAAAACATTGTGGCTAAGATCCTATGCAGTGGCTTAATACACTCCCTTTCCCAAGGAAATTGTTGGGCTGAGGCAAGGGTGGGTTCTGCTTCAGCTGTTTATTGCCCAGGGAAGAAGGAAAGGAAAAGCGACCAGTCAAGGGGATTGAAGTAAGCTTGCTCTATTGAAGACTGGAACAAAATATGTGAATGTATACATGTGTACATACATACCCTGTCCAGAACCCACTGGGATTTCAACAGCTTAGAATGAATGAATGGTTGATTTATGGACTATTGAAGTCATCACCTGACTCTTCCTGTAATCATTCAGTGGTCTCAACTTGACTTTATTGCTGGGGACTTCTCCTTTAAGCAGTCTTTCAGATTCTGACATTCTATCTGAAATACAGATTTCCTTGTCAGCTGCTTTTGACATAGTCTCCATAGAAAAATTGTATTGTACATTTATGTATCAAATTCATGAATTTACAATGAAAATAAATTATGTCACAGAGCTGGGATACCAAAAAGAAGGGGAATTTAAAAAAAAATTAATATCACAATCAGGCACTGTCATCAATTTCATAGATATAATTATAAAGCTTCTCCAGTTAAGTACAAATAACAAGATCAAATTACAACATATCCATTGAAAATGACATATTTCAACAGAGGTACATGAGCAAATATGATAAAGGAATACCATGTAGTTTCAAAATTATCCTCTATAATTTTCTCTTTTGTGTTAACAAGTTTTAAACAATGGTTAGGGAAGATTAATCCTGTACCTCAATTATAATTGCTGCAACTTTTGCCAAGGCTGAGACCTATGTCACTACCCTTGAAGTAGAGACAAAAGTTGTGGAAGGGAATCAGTCAAAGACAATGAAGAAGGTGATAAAGAAATCCACAAAGAGAGCCTTTGCTAAAGCAAAGTCCCACCCCAACCAGGAGGCCCTTTGTATCTTTACCAGACCAGGATAGTCCAGAGTCAGCAGGGGCAAGCATGAGCCTGAGAACATGTTTCAGGAAGATGTTTTACTCTTTTCTGTTAGGTTAACACATGAAGTAATCCTGCATACAGAGTCAAAGGCTTGAAGGGCTCTGGAATGGGACAGTCTTGTCCTCTTAGCTGACAAGAGAGATCTTCCCAGTAACTATGAAACCAGGAGACCCTCCCCTTCAGTTCCCAGACCAGCCTGGCTAACTGACAACAGTCTGCTCATTGTTTGTGACACTGTTTGAACATTATTGTATTCACTATTTGAATGTTATAACATTCCTTTTGATGAAGAGGTTCCCTTCTCAGCATGGGTGAGCTTGGTTGCTTCCCAACCCAATGTTACCAGACCATACACTCCCACACTTTAATATGATTTAATTGGAAAAATATGACTTAATTGGCAAAATAAAATAGTTGGCTTTAATATAAAATGTACCCTGATGCGCCTGAATGGCCATGCTGGGCAAGAGGAAGGAGCTGGCTGAACACATGCACTGCAAATTAGGCCCCTTTCTGCACCTTACTTTTTTCTGGCGCTGGGGTGCGGGGATTGTGCAAGCAGCCTCTGGTGAGAGGCTCTCACATCCCTGCTGCTTCAGCTCCGCATGAGCTGCCTGCTCACGTGAGAGCCCCGCCTCTTCCTTCTGCAGTGCAGCGTGGGAGTTTCCCAGGCTGCCCTGGGGCAGGAAGCATGACCGGCATAGCTCTGGAGGCTCCACACACCAGGTAAGTGTGCACAGGGCCCAGGAGCAATGCGCAATTGCGCACCATTTTCAGCTTCTAGCTGAAAATGAAAAGGTGCATAATTGGCGCCTGCCAGCCCCTGGAGCATCACACGATTGTGAGTGCATCGTGCAGATCACTCCTCACAACCGTGTGGTGCTCCAGGCACCCTTTCACATGACAAATGCCATGCAGAAAGGGCCCAGGTCAGAAACCCCCTCTAGCTCATAGTAGCCAGGTTATAGGCCCTTTTTGCACCTTACCTTTTAATGCTGCTGGGTTGGGGTCCTCATGTGAGAAGTCTGGGCAGGAAGGCTCTTGCAAGCCTCCTGCTTCAGCTCCGCAGCTCCTTCCTGCTCGTGCAAGAGCCCCGCCTGCACCCTGCCCCTTCTTTCCGCAGTGCAGCCTGGGAGTTGGAGGCTGCACTGAGGAGAGGACGTGTGACCGGCCCGGCTCCAGAGGCTCCGCACAGCAGGTGAGTGCGGCCCATGAGCGTTGCACAAGCGCGGGTCATTTTCGGCTAAAAACTGAAAATAAAAAAAATGCGTGTTCGCTGCATGTGAGGGCCTTGAGCATTGCATAAATGGGAGTGCATCATGCAGACCACTCCTCACATTTACGCGATGCTCAAGGGGCCCTTTCACTTGCAAACTGCCATGAGAAAAGGGCCATAGTCAAGCAATCACCAGGTAACTTCAGAAATCAAGGCTTAAGCTAGCTTTAACAACTCTGCCTTTTGGGACAATAGCACTGATTGTCTTACCTCTTTTTCTTCAACCTGCAAACTTCCCTATTAGTTCAGTGCTTGTCAGATAGGTTCGAAGATATTAGACAGCCATTAGCTCTTTTGTCACCTAATGCTAAGACCATTAGCCTATTCCAGACCCCATTATCCATTCTGTGAGTTCCATTGTTTACTCGGCTGGAGAGCCATTCACACTCTTGCTCTCCAGTCAGAAATTATGTATAACCACCCCCACTGAAGTTGTGGCCAGCCAGCTTGCAGTACAGAGAATACTAGTTGCTCCCATATCCCTGCTTCTTTACTGCTCTTCAAGACCAGTAAATAACACCCTGAAATCTTGCTATCTTAAATCTTTCCACCCTTTTCCTTAGCCTTGTGTGATTCTATGATTGTTTGGATCTTGTGTGTGTGATAATTTCCCCTAATAAAACACAATTTAGTTTACTTTGGCTGGTTCTTCCCTGCAAGACCCTGTAAACTCTGGTGTCAAAGATCTTGTTAGGTTACCCTGCTCTTACAGGCCTCCTAAATATTTTTTATTTTATTTTATTGATTATACAGAAAGAAAAAAACATAACACAAACACAAAAATAAAACACCATGTGATACAACTAATAGTAAAACAAAAAGATTTCAACCAAAAGCGAACTTACATTATTATTTCTCTCTTATATAATTACAATCAAAAACTTATTCAGCTTATTCTATATCAGAGTACTTATATATTTTTATTACCTATCTCTGATTCTTATTCTCATTATACTCATTATTATTATAGTAATATCATTCTTAATTCTATATTTTTCCCTTAAATTTAATCTAATGCTATTACTAAATATAATCTTTTTACTTAACATATTAAACTATCTCTAAAGGTAAACCCACTCCCCAAAGCCGATTATATTTTAACTTATTTTTTTTATTTTTTTTTATTTTTGTTTTTTTTTACAAAATTAAACAACTCAACTCCAATTTAAACAAAAACACCACATTATTATCACAAAAAAAGGTGAATAAACCCAGCCCCCAGAGCCAACTTTTTATTTAATCCATTTTCCAAAATTGCCATTCTTCTTGTGAAAGGGTAGCTTTACCATCTCTTATCAAAGCTTTTTCCAAAAATATTTTCCAAATTTCTTCAAAATCATTCCCTTTTACTAAGCCTTTCATAAATCTAATTCTACATGTTAATTTATCATTGATTGCAATATTCCACACTTCTTCATACCATTCCTCTATTTGAAGTTTTTCATTTGTTTTCCATTTTTTTGCTAGGCCTCCTAAATTATTGAGCTAAAAATTCCCCACCTTTGCACAGAGTTACTGATATCCCAGGTGAGTCTACCAAAGCCTTAAAAAAACACACGCCAGTGTTGCTGAGGAAAGAAGGCTACTTTGGAAAAGAAATACCTTTTTTATCCTGCTGTTATGTTCCTACAGTTGTCTTTGTTTTTCTGTGCAGGGAAGCAGCTGGCAACAAAGCAAGAAACGTTGGTAAGCAGTACTTTCTGCTAATTTTGCTCCCTCCCTCCCTTCCTCACTCCATCTATCTATCTTCATCCCATCCCTCTTCCAAAATATAGCTAAAACTATAATATAAAATGTAAAAAAACAAAGTAATTAATTTAAAATTAAAAACATCAAATAAATGATAAAAAAGCACACATTAAAAACAAAATGTTTGTGTCTCAGCCAATTTAAGATTGAAAGCCTGTTTATATAAAAAGGTTTTTGCTTGCTGGAAAAAGGGAAAAAATGTTAAAGAGGGGGTCAAGCACAGCTCCTGCAGAAGGGAGACCCATAGCTTAAGAATAGCTCCTGAGAAGGCTGTCTTCTGTGTCTTCACCAGATATCCTTGCATGACTGAGATAAAACTGTTCTCTGAAGATAATAAGAATCAGGCAGCCTCATATGGGGCTTTCAGGTTGAGAGTCATTCAGCTATGGTGAATGTTGTGTTCCTTAGCCATGCCAAAGGTATATTACAAAAAGGGTACAGCCATTTGAATATTGCAGAGGAAGCTAGTGATAACAGTGGTTTTCAGTCAGTTTGAGGACCAGCACTTGATTTCTCGTTCACTTTCCCTTGCTTCTTGTCCATTCCACTGCTTTTTTAAAAAAAAAATCCTTGGAAATATTACTCAGAGAATGGTTGCCCCAGCTTGCCTTTCCCCTTCAGTACCTTAGGGAAAAAAAACAGGCCTATGGGTGAAAGATATCTTCTCTCTTGAGCAAGCAAGTGGTTCCCTCCTGCTCCTTGGGAGGGGCGGCAGATACAGAGATCTTGGTACCTCACCATACCTGCTGTTTTAATTGCTCAGTGCCAGCCCTGATGCCTGATAGACTGGTCTTGTTTCCTAACATGACTACAGCAAATCCAGCTCCCAGGAAAAAATGCACTTAAAGAGCCATTAATTATTACCTAATTACATCTACCAGTGCGGTATGGACAGAATAGTGCTCTGAGATGATGAAATTGTCAATTACAGTTGATAATTAAGAGGCCAGGTGCATGTTTAATTTAACAAGATAAATATCTGCCCAGATGTTGGGTGTCTGGTGGTTCGTAATCATGTAGGTTAGAAGCTTTTCAGGCACTGCACTAACCTGTTAATGATGCAATCCTGTTGCCACAAAAACCCCATCTCTGCCATTAGATTTGTTGAAGAGACTCTTTTTGGTGATGGTTGAACCCAAATCACTTTCCATGTCCATTTTCTGTGAATTTTGATGGTAGACATTTTCACAGTGTTCACAAAACATTGTATCTTTGATTTCAACATTGGATGGAAAGAGTTGGTAATGTTATGTAAACCACTACACCACACTGGCTTTCAGCCTTACCTGTAAGGAAACAAAGAAACATCAGAACAATCCAACAGATCACAGCAGAAAAGGAATTCTAAAGATTTTAGACCAAGAGGTGAAATGCAACGGTCTAGACTCATAGCTGGTGCATTGTGCTTCACCACAGTTCCCTTGAGACAGAAGAGGAGGAGAGTTTACTTAAAAAGCCTTATTTGGTTAAGTGAATTCTTATACACATTTACTCTCAAACCAAGCAAGATTTTATGAATTAAACTCAGCACCTTAAAAACAAACTTGTGGTCAGAGTACATTTTGTGGCAACGAGAGAGCGAAAACAATATAGCTGTGTGGAGTTCTGTTGTGGGAGCCAGCCAGCCATTCTCTTTTCCAAGACACTCCATTTCACCCCCCCACTTTTTTTATCCCTTTCCCCACTCCCTGCTAGGGTTGCCAGGTGAAACAAGGGATGAGTGCTTGTCTCTTTAATGGTTGTAGGCAAGAGGGAATTTCAGCAGGTATTGTTCGCATGACAAGCAATACTTGCTGAAAGTCCATCTTCTGTGCAACCTCTGTGTAAAATGGCAATCCTATTTCCAACTGTTTACCAGCATTTCATGGCCATTGTGTATATTCAGTCATGGCACTGTTCGGGGTATTGTTCTCCCTTGACATTTTCTCTTCCAAAATATTTTGGAAGAACCCTCAGCTCTTGACGCCTCCTTTAGGCTGCTGGTACCTCTTCTGTGGAGGGTGATTCACGTTTGGCTACATTAAGGCCATTTCTGCCTTGCACTGTTCTAGTGCTATAATTTCACTTTCACCATCCTGTGTTGTTCTGGGGTTTGTAGTTTACTGAGGCCAAAGAGCTCTCTGGCTGAGAATTCTAAATGCTCCTCCCTAAACTGCAAATCCCAGGATTCAGTGGGATGTTAAAAGTGGAACAATAGCACTAGAACAGTGTAGTGCAGAAATGGCCTAAGTTTCCACACGTGGAAAGTGAATTTGCCTTAAATATATGCGATGTTCTTGTTTTTTTGTTTGTTTGTCAGACTTCTATGACTCTTTTGTAAAAATAGTACAAAATGACTAACAACTACATTATTCACACTATTAATTAGCACCGCTGAGAACCTTCATTTATTTAAGAAATTGCTATCCCACCCTTCAGATCACACCACGGAGCAGCTCACAATTCAAAATATCAAAAACAGTTGATGGAATAAATATTAACAGTGTCAAGAAAGAAAAGGCTAAAATAAGCAGTATAAAAACACAAATAAAAATGGCTTCTGCCTGGCATTACAAAGCATTAGTGGTCCATGGTCCAAGAACGAGATAACATCATCCCACCACTGCTGAGAAGAACAAAATCAATCAATCAATCAATCAATCAAGGCTCAGAATGAAGCAACATTCACTGTGGTGTGTTCCAGTGCTCTGATAGCACTACTAGGTGCAGCTAAATGTGATATGGGCCTCCATTCTATTGTTAATTCTGACTAGTGTAAAGCCACTGAGCTGTAGAGAGTACATAATGTGGAAGCTAGATTTCTGGTTGGCACATCATTCAGAAACTATAAAACATCAATTCTGAAGGAATTGCACTATCTGCCAATGTACTTCCAGTCTGAATTCAAGGTACTGGTAATAATATTTAAAGCCCTAAAAGTCTTGGAGCCATGATACTTGAAGGAGTACCTCTCTCTCTATGCTTTCCTTAGAACTGAGGTCTATTGGAGGTCTGAGGTCTATGGCTCACCTGTAGCAGAAATGTATTGCGGGAGGACAGAGGAGAGGGCCTTCGTCATGTTTGTACTCCAGTTGTGCAGTACCCTTCCTTTGGAGACCCAATTGGCTCCAACACTGGTATCATTTCAGGATCAAGTCAAAACTTCATTAATTCTCTGAGTAGGGATTCTTACATTGCCTGCATAGCACCAGCCACACATAAGAGGAATGTTTCAGTAGACCTAGGCTATTTCTGTGTGGTGTTGCAGTCCTGCCATGGGGATGGGATGTCAGCGATACATGGCTCATGCTTTCGCATGACGTCATCACGGTCCCACTGCTGTCCCACTGCCTCCACCGCCTGTCGGGATTGCGGGATACTCACTTAATGAAATAAATCTGTTAAGCACTCGCAATCACATTACACTCCCTTTCTTCCTGGTCATGTGGAAGGGAAGAAAGTGCAATGGAGGTGTTTCTCCAGCACAGCATGGGAAAGAGCCTGGCAGTGCTGAAGAAAGCAAACGTGTGTCGCTTGTGCTCCCTTCCACAGGGAGTTGGTTGGGTGTAGAGGAGAGCATTCCTGTCACGTTCCTGTCATCATGGGAGGACAATGGGAGCAGGTAAGGTGTGGAAATGGCCTAGTTTGCACAAACATAAAACAGTCTTTACAGAGGGAAACAGTTTCAGGCATGAGTGTCCTTAAAAAAGCCAAATGTGAATTGAAAATGCTCAGTGGATATGAGAATGGAATGGAGTATCCTGCAAAAGGGCATGATCAGCAATATCACTGAACAGAAGCAGTATGGACTACAACATTTTCTTATAGGTCCAGTTTGGAAAGAGTCAGCATTACTTTCCATCCCTTTAAAATTACTTAACATTCTCCCTGTAATTTTCTGTTTTCCTCCAGGTATTCACTACCATTTGATGCTTGAATGTTTGTTTTCATTATTTCCTGTTCCTTCTGGCATAACTCATACTTCTTTGTTTTACTGTCAACTTTTCCCCCCATCTTGTAACACATAACACATTTTTGCTCCTCGTTGAACATATGTTATTGTGGCAAAGCTGCTCAAGCACCCCTTGAGGATACCTGTCCTTTGGTTGACAATCAACAATAACAAGTGACAAAGAGAGAAGGAAGGAGGGAGAAAGAGAGATAAATAGTTGCTTCACTTCATCCATCTTAAAAATAGGACTGAAATAAATAGCAGTTCTAGAAGAAATTGGAACATATTTTACAATATGACTGACTACAATTCAGAGATATGCTTTGAGAGCTCTGGATTTCAGAGCTGAACCTTCAGTTCTGTATAGACTTACCTATTCATATTTATCTGGGAGTAAGTTTTATTTAACTTAGTGGATCCTTACTTCCAGTGACGAAGACTTGAGTTGACTGACTCGGACTCAAGTCAGACTTAAGTCACTTCAGTGACTCGACTTGGACTTGATTTGACAATAAATGATGCACTGACTTGACTCGAGACTTGTATATTTTTAGTAACTGACTTGCCGCCGTTGGTTCAGTAACATATCACATTCATCCAGAAAGTTTATGGCTTTGAATAATGCTTCCACCTCTTTTTGCCTACTGGTCACATAACAATCTGTCTCAAGCCCAAAGTGTGGGTGCATTTCTCGCAGGGGAATAGCAAACAGGTTAGGTAATGGGTTTGAAGTGAGGTCTGCTCAGCAGCCTGTCCCTGCCATGTATCGGAGGAGCCTTCTAAACCTTTTCTTAAGAGCAGAAGACAAGACTCACCACCCCCCAGGATGCAAGGTGCATTTCTCAGAGAGGAATAGCAAATGTGTTAGGCAACAGGCTTGAGGAGGAAAGATCTTTCTAAAGCTTTTGAAGCCTCAGTAAGGGGGAGTAAGAAGGATCCTATTCCCTACTTCTGAAGCTGCAGATGGCAAAATTGCAAACATGGAGGGCTGACTCTGCTTAAATTGTTAAAACTGACTTTATTTTACTCTGTCCAGAAATTCTGGAATGTCAGTTAGGGTATAAGGTTGGCTCCCAGACTTGAGACTTGACTTAAGAGTTGAAGGTAGAGGCTTGAGACTTGACTTGAGACTTGGAGTAAAAGACTTAAATACACCACTGCTTACTTCTGAGTAAACATATATTAGATCCAAAAGCCTAAAGCAGAGCTTAGAACATATTGCAAGTAACAGTGTTACCTCTAATACACTACTGGCGGAGGGGGGGAGGTAAGAAGAGGAAAACTTTGTCCCCCTCCAAAGTAATGAAAAAAGTTATTTTCTGTTTTTTCACTTCTTCTTAGGTGTGAGAAATGCTTTGTGAGGGAAGTTTTTAATTATAAGTCATTTTCTTAATTTTTTGATGGATTTTTAAAAGAGGAACTAAAAGGTAATGGAAAAGTAATGAAAAATGTTACATTTGAGGGAATGAGGTATTAAATATTAGTCAGTAACACTCTCTGTAATGAGTTACCATTTGGATTTTTGCATTAAGGTAAATAACAAATTGCTCTTCGAAAAGCAAAGCTCTGATCTCTAACATAAGAAAACAAGCTCAACTGGTGTTTTTAAACTAGATGCTTTTCCTTTGCATGAAGAGTTGTTATAGCCACAGAAATGAAAATACACATATTATCCTTCCAGATTTAATAATAGATGTCTCCTTTTTCAACATTTCCCTTGAAAGCAGTTATTTCTTTCAAGGGATTATCCATGCTGTATCAGAGAAAATACCCCAAACTTGATGAAAATTTAAAAATATTTTTATTAAGAAAATGAAGACATAGTAGAACAACTAAACAAAGAACAAACAACATTGTCTATAACTAAAACTGCAAAATATCTTCCAGTAAGCACAAGCCCAGCAAGCATGATGAAATGCCCCTTGTTCTCCACATTTCCAATACATATTATATCATCTTTATAAATCTTTAGTTTCTCAGGAGTCATATACCAACAGTACATCATTTTGTAAAAATTCTCTTTAAAATCATAGCATGAAGTACATTTTAGACCTTTCTTCCACATATGTTCCCATTGTTTCATGTTTATATTATTATCCAAAGTTTTTAGCCCATTTAAGCATACAGTCTTTAATCTGTTCTTTCTCCATATCAATTTTCAACCAAAGCTCACATATTTTAGCAATAAGATGTTCATCATCCATATGTAATTGCTTTTCAAACTTGATTTTTCTTGTTCAGAATCACATTTCTTTTTGCCTATTTTAAATTATCAAATGGTTGTATATACAAAAACCACTGAAAAGTAAATTCCTCTGAAGACAATTGGCTTTAATTTTATATTTACCTTGAATTTTCACCAATAAGTCTTGATAAGTTAACCATCTTTGCTTCCTCATCATCTTTCTTCTATAAAATGCTTCCTGTCCAGACACCCATAGACGTGTTTTAGGACATAACCTTCTTTTATATGCGGTCCAAACTCTTAATATGGCGTGTTTTACATAGAGATCTTTAAAACCCACATTCACTTGAACTTTACTGTACCGTAAATACATATGCCACCCAAATATTAACTGATGCTCCTCCAATAACCTTCTATTTCTAAAGGTTATTTATTCTTTCAGCCAAACCAGACAGCTAGCAGCAAAGTGTAATTTCAAGCTTGGTAAAGTCAAACCTCCTTTTTTTTTTGCATTTTATAGTATTTTAATGAGTGCCTTTCCTTGCCAAATAAATTTAGACAAATCTTCTGCCAATGAACATTGATATTCTGCGGGGAGCAGAGTATGGAATCATAGCTTTAAAAATTCATTAAAGTTGCTAGAAATGGAGAAATTAATTTGTGGTTGTTAATGGGAGGGACGGAATTTAATTTGTTGCGCTATCATTAATTAATTTCTTAATTGAATTGTTAAAGAAACCATGAGGTAAACTACAGAAAGGCATGTTTGGTTGTTATTGTTATCTCAAAGAGCCTTTATGTTACTGGTTGCTTCAAAAGGGCTCTTTCTGATGTTTAAGTTACCTTCTCCTGCCCGATACTTTCTCTAGAAGTACAAACTCTAAAAATTCACAATGCATTGAAGTACGAATTCTGATTGATGGTTGGGGATGGGGTGATTTATAGTGTGCTGCATCTAGAGATTAGGGAAGGTGGTCTTGAAACATGAGGTCTAACAATGTGTTAAATTAAACTATATCACTTATCTACATCTTTATTCTTGCCTCCCACCCCCAACTCATCAATCTGTTTGGCCCTTTTCGCATTTAGGCTTCTTGCGCGAGCGGGGGAGGGCGGCTCGCGCAAGAAGCCTTCTCCGGGAGGCTGTCGCTTCCCCCCTCCTTCGTTCCGCACGCCAAGGAACCAGCGGGGAAGCAGCAGCCTCCCAGAGGCGGCGGCGGCGGCTCGCGCGTCCATCCCCCCCGCGCGCGCAAGAAAGGAGCCTGTCCCTTCCGCACCCCCCGCTCGCGCGAGAAGCAGGAGCCGCTCGCGCCGCCCCCCCGCACGCGCGCGAAGCGACAGACAGTCGCGCCCGCCCCCCCCGCGCGCGCCAGGAGCGACAGACAGTCGCGCGGGGAGGCGGCGGCGCGGGCTCCTTTCTCGCGCGCGCGCGTGGGGGGCGACGCGACTCCCGCTTCTCGCGCCCCCCCGCGCACGCGAGAAGCGGGAGTTGTGTCGCCCCCCCATGCGCGCACGAGAAAGGAGCCCGTTGCGCCGCCCCCCGTGCGCGCGAGAGAAGCAAAGGCAGTCGCGCCCGCCCCCCCGCGCGCGCGAAGCGGGAGGCTGTCGCGAGCAGCCCCCCGCCCGTGCGAAGCAGGATGCTCTCGCATCCGTCGCGCTAGCTCCCCGCCCCGCCCCTTCCTTCCGCACGGGCGGAGGGAAGGAGGCGCGACCCGGCCGCCTCCCCGACGCACCGCACTACAGGTGAGTGCGTGTGGGCGCCGGGAGCGTAGCGCGAGCGCGGGGTGATTTTCGCTTGAAAGCGAAAATCAAAAACCCCGCGCTCGCGCCACTGCAGCCCCGTGAGAGCGCCGGAAGTGGGAGTGCGTCGTGCGGAGCGACGCTCCCACTCCCGCACGGCTTACGGGGCTATTTCGCCCGGGAAAGCCCGTGCGAAAAGGACCTTTGTCTGGACTGAAAAAGAATGGTGTCTTCATTCCAGTTGGAGAACACTGATCCACTACAGTAGTGAAGTTCAGCAAAAAGCAGCTACATAGATCAGTAACAAGGCTTGATCAGAAATCATGTCTCACGAGGAAGGTATGTGTAGCTTGGAGAAGAGAAGACTGAGAGGTAACATAGTAGCCATCTTTAAATATCTGAAGAGGTGTTGTGTAGAAGATCAAGTGCACTTGCTTTCTGATGCTCCAGAGATAGGAATGAGAACCAACAGATTCAAGTTACAAGAAAAGAGATTAGACCTAAACGTTAGGAAGAACTTTTTTTGCTGTAAGAGCCATTCAGCTGTGGAACAGACTGCCTTGGGTAGTGATAACCGTCCTTCCTTGGAGGTCTTCAAACAGAGTTGGGTGGTTGTCCTTCAGGAGTGCTTGAGTTGTGTATTCCTGCATGGCAAGGGGTTGGATTAGATGGCCCATCTGGCCCCTTTCTGCTCTAAGATTCTATGATATTGTCTCTGAGTTTACAAAGTTCAAATACAATGGAAGCTGGTGGTTGTCATGCCAGTTGGATAGTAAGGGGGCTCCACATTTTAATCCAGATTAAAAGAGCAATCCAAGGTGTTGAACCCTGTCTCTGAAACGGGGTCCAGAACTTTTGATAGTTCCTTTAAACTTCAGACTAAGTCAAGAGCAACTCCATTGGCCCACTGATGTTGGAGTCACCAGCATGTTCTGGTGAAATATGCTGAATAACTCCACCCTCTGTCTCCCCACTCCTTTATGCTCAAGAAGTGTGGTCTGCAAAGATGTTAGGCCACAGGTTTTTGCCTATGAGGGCCAGGGGTCCCAAATTTACTTCCTGCCATCTTTAGTTTCCAAGAACTCCAGTGGTCCCCAACTATTCTCTCCTTGAGATCACCTCCATCAGTGACTCTTGAAGCACACCAACTTACTCAATGAGCCACAGGAATAATGAATATCATTAACTAGTACTCACATTTACTTGTTAAAATTTGTTGAGTTAAGAGGAAATAGGTCAGATGTGTGAATGTTATATAACAAGTTAACTTTAACTAGTTCTTTCCAAGCTCTAATAGTGAATACTGTCAAGCAACGCTCTAATTTCACAAATCTAATTATACTTAATGCCATTTTCTGGCTGGGAATCCCAGATGAATCTCACCATGTTCAAAAGTAAATATATTTTTAACAGTGAACTTTTTGAATTATTTGAAAATTTACAAAATAGCTGTATCCGCATTCAGTTTGGGGACAGATGGTGGTTAAGCCCCATACCAGCACCAGATGCTGGAGACCTCATACTCCAGAAGGCCCTCAGTATCTGCCTGTGACCCTACAGAACCTCGTTTGAATACCTTAACAACACAGGTATGGTGCTGGTCTCAGCAGTGTTCTAAGTGCTAGCCATCCTTTCTCCAATATGGGCTTACCTGTGATGACACAGGGTAGGTATCACTGGGTATCATTATGCAGGGCAAGGCACAGTGGCACTATGTCAGTTTCCACAATGTAAAACCCAGCTGGGGATTGTAACATGGAACTGACTAGCACCAATTGGAGTTGACCAGCTCCATGGCTCTAAGTCCATGCCATACACCAAATAAGCCATCTAAGAGGAGAGACTGTCTGACAACCACAACACTATCAGGTCCAGTGATGCTGCTGTCAGGGGACCCAAGTGGTGATGGACTGTAGGAAGAGCAATTGCTGGTGCCAAGGGGCAAAACATCATTATGTCAAGGATCTACTCAAAGATGATCACCATGGAATTTAATCCAGGCAAAACAGTTGGTCTGTGTGGATAATTTTAATTGTTTGTGTCTCTCTTATGTTATTAGGTCTCAGGTAATAGGTTCAGTGAAACTGAACTGAGGGAAGAAGAGATATAGTGGATGTTGGTGAGCATTCTCGGTCACTACCCTAACCATCTTTTTATCCTTTTCTTCCATCTTGGCAGCTTCATTGATCCAAAGTATACCACAGAGGTGATGATGCTAATAGGGTTTGTCCTAGGTGAGCATTGATGAGGGCAATGTCTGGGCACTGAAGAGCAAAGCCAAATTATATCATAGGCCTTGTTACTTATACAGGTTGATCAGCTAAAGATGCTGGGTGGATTCCTCTTGTACAGTATGCTGGTATCACTATAGCAAAGTAGATGGCAGTGGCAGGATGAAAATGGCTGGTGTACAACTACCATGAATGATAGTCCCGTGTTAGAATCCCCACCTGAGTTTTACATTGTGGAAAGGACGTAAGCTACCACAAAAATATGTTCGGCTCAGAACCAACCATATTAAGTTGCTTTTATTCACTGGGCTGGCTTAGTTTACTGAAACTAAAGAAACCCTGGCAATATTTGTCTAGGGAATATATTTGGATTTTTTTACTTATTTATATTTGTTAGTTATTAGTCACATTTCTCTCCCACATTTCTTCCAAGGAACTCACTAATTTTGTTTGAAAATGTAAATTAAAAGTACTGAGGGGGAAATGTTAACTGGAATGATGCTTGGAACGTAGAAGAATAAGCATTGCTTATTGGCTTGCTTTGGAGATTCCTTTCCATGTTTTCACAAGAGTCAGCCATGGAATCTCTGAGTGAACATTTTCTTCCCACAAAACTTTGTCTGCCTTACAATCCAAGGCTAGTGCTATCAAGTGTGTCATGCCAAATGAAACAATGGAAACACAATCAAAACCACATAAACATTGAAAAGTTAATACTTTTATGTATATAAAACAATGTTCAGTGACTGAACAGATTTTAAGACCTAGATGAGAGAAGGAATGCTGCAATTTCTGTTTCTGTGTCATGTTTTACTGCCAACACCATTTGAAAGCCAAACTGTCCCCTTAGCAGGGTATACAAATAATCTTCATTATCATTGTTTAAAATTGAGGGGAAATACCTCTTTTGGGTGTTGTTAAAGTTGATTTACAGTTTATTTTCAATATATATTTATGGAACTACTCTTCATTAATTCAGAGTTTCTAGATAGGAAACAGCTGACTAACTTTGACATATTTACCATCTTCTGATGACTATAGAATGTTGGCCATGTAGGCTGAGATGGATGAGAGGTGTAGTTTACCACATTTTGAGGGCATCAGGTTGGGGAAAGACTGTGGTAGCCTGAGCCTCCAGTGGATATAAGGTTTGTATCACTTTATGTCAATAGATTTTCAATGTTATTTTCATCTGTGATTAATTACTTATTAATTACTCAAATAGTGAGAAATCCAGTGACATGAATCTAAACAAATTTGTCATATTGTAAGTATATTTGAGATCCAATAAATCTCCTCTCATCCATCTTTTTGTTATCAAAGCCACTTGACAGTACAAGCTAATGCTATCTTTTCTGATAGCCTTGTGACAATGCAAATACCATAATCCCTCCACATTCACTAGGGTTAGTGACACAGGAGCCCCATGAAAGTGGAAAAATTATGAATAACTCTAAGCGCTTCCAAACCATATTTGAGAGGTACAGAAAGGAATCTGTCATTTAAAGTATGGTTTGATCTGTGGAGCCATTTTTCTGTGTTGCTCTGTTTTCTATTTGTCCACCAAAAAAGATATTTTTGGGAAGCAGGACATCTGTGCATTGTAGAAAGAATTAGGTATAATGCTTAAAATGCAGATGTGCTTGGCTCCAAAAAGGGTTTTATTAGCTGGCCACTTCCACCGTGTTGAAATCCAACAATTTGCATTCCTATCCTATCATCCAAAAGAGAAAAAGAAAAAATAGGGGGGCATTATCATACCTTTCTACTTTTTGAGGAAGTAAGACTAGTAGTTTGTTCAGAAACTATTCTGTCCTTTCCCCCAAACTGTTTAAAGCTTTTAAATACCCTTTGGAAACTTTTAAATTTCTTTGGTCTGGGGCTTCTGCTGCATTTAATTCTGTTTTATTGTTTTATGGTTTAATTTTTTTTAGTTACAGTTTGCATTGCTATTTTTCACTCTATTATCTTATCTAAAATCTTGTGATAGATGAGCTAGAAAACCAAAAAATAAAGCAAACAGATTGAACAGGACCAAAAACCATTTTTGCACATTGTACTGAAAAGTAAGGTTCCAGGATCCAGACAGGACCCTTCCCAACAGCCACAACACAGACACATGAAAGGGACAATATTTACGGCAATCAGTGTAGGTCAAAAAGGGAGATCTCAGGAGCCTCAGAGCATTTCTATAGTAAGGACTTATTAATTAGGCAAACAGCAAGGAGAGGTTCTCAGCCTATATAAAGGGATCAGAATGAGAGAAAGCTGTTGCAGCCAACCATTCTTTTGGGAGTAGTAACACAGATTGCATTTGGATTCCTTGTCTGGGCTCCTAGAAATGTTGACCTTTGCTTCATGTATAGACTTCGCTACTGGACTGTCGCTCTGGATTTACTATGGACTTGGACTGCAAACAAACTGCTACCAACTTTGGTCATGGCTGTTGATAACAGAATCTAATTAGGAAGCTGTAAGCCTTGGCTGGCTGCCGGCAGAGGACAAAGTGTATATTTGTTTAATATCTGTACCGGAGTGGTCAAAGTGTGGCCCACGAGCTATGTGCAGCCCCTGGACCACATTTTGGGGCTTCAAAGCCCCCCATTTTGGCATGATTTTTAGGCCATTTTTACCCCCAAACCATGAAAATAGCCCTAAATGTTGGAAAACAGGTGAAAACACCCCCATCCCACTCCCACAAGCATCACATACTACTCCCAAATACCTCCATTTTCCTCTTCAGTTCTTCTCAAAATGGTGACAGGAGGTGACATGATGTGATTTCTTCCCACCATCTTGACAGGGATTGTAGATGAAAACAGGGCTTGCTGGAAGGGATACAGCCTGCAGAAGTTACAGTTGCTCACCCTGATCTAGGCCATTTCCGCATGGGGTATTTGAAATGGTGCAGTCCATCCTCCAGGAAGGACGTCTGCACCTGGGAGCGGACTGGGAGCGGACTACTTAATGTAGATCCACACCTCAGCCTGCTCTGGAATGACCCCAAGTGGTCGTCCAGAGTGCTTTTGAAAGACTGGAAAAATCAGGTCTTTCAAAAGCATGGAGTGCACCACTGCGAACCTGCTCCTTTGTGCAGATTTGCAGGCTCGCACCAATGCGAACCTGCGATCTGCCGGGGGAGGGCTTTAGGCTGGTGAGCTTCAGCAGTTGGTCAAGATCCTCGACCAATTGGAAGCTGCCATTTTCGACACCGGAGCAGCCTGGACCGGACCGGGGAGCCAGTGCGGAAATGGCCCTAGACATTTATTTTCTACAGAATATGAATTAATTACAATATGAATAGCACATAAAATAAAGTTTTGCTGGTCAAGATCCTGAATCTATTTGTGCTACTTTACCCTGCTGGCATTCTGACCTCAAATAATCTAATGGAATTTTTCCATGTTAACCTGTGGTAATCTTTATCCGATATATTGGTTTGCATTAACACTTGAAACCAGAAGCAGAAGTACTGCAAAAATTCAGCTGGCAGAAGAAAGATCCCTGGCCTAAAGGAAACATTCATGGATTGATTCTGTAGGCTTTAAATACTTCATGAGAAAGATCTAGCTCAGCTGAAGTTCTTTGTTTTCTTTTTTCTGATGCTTATCAGGAGCCCTGCACAGGAAATTGTATTCCCTAAATGTCTGATGTGTTCATATGCTACTAAGAAATATATCTTGACTGTGGTCCAGTTTCCTGTCAGTGTATCCATGAAGGCATGCAGAGTTTACAGAAACATTTTTCAAAGTTTACTTCAGGATACTTTCCATAAATGTAGATTATTATTATTGCAGGGCTAAAGAGTAGTTTTAACCTTTGTCTCCCACACACTTTACTTGGAATGAAGTCCAACTGAAATGAAGAGTTGGTTAAACTGGGTGGCTTTAAAAAGTGGCAGGATTAAAAAAGGAACAGATTCATGGAGCGCAGGCTATCAGTTACTCCCAGTCATTAGAGGCGTATAGATTCTCCGGTATTTTGGCTCTAAGACCCCTTGAGTCTCATAAACAACTGACTGGCTGCTGTGTGACAAGATAGACCTTTGATCTTGACTCCAAGATCAAATTTAGATCAGGGACAGGCAAGGGACAGACAGGAGGCAGTTCTGGACATCCTACAAGATTTTTGAGTGAATTGCAGAAATTGTGCAGTGAATATTTCTGACTTTCAGTTGTTTTACCATAGAAAGCTTCAAGTAGTGAACCAGGTATGGCGTTTATGTTAAAATACCTTGAGTTCTAGAGATTTGGAAGAAAGATAAGAGAAAGTTAATGCCTGCTACTTCACCGTTAATTCCAGTAGTGATGGTGGAAAAATTTCCAGTGAATTTGAGAGATGAATTAGAGATCAGAGAATATATAAGTTAAAAGACTGGATGAATATAATGAGGAATAAACATAAAATAAAGGAAAGATGCAGAGTATAAAGATATCATGGCTTAATTATGTTCAGTTAGAGCAGTGGAAAAAAATTGGAATAGGAATAAAAAAGATTTTAGAGAATATTCTAAATTTGAACAAATAATTAATCTAAGAGAAAATATGGAGGAAAATGAAATTTTGAAAGGTAGCACAAGTGAAATATATAAAATATTATCAAAACATAAAGATCAAGAGGAATATCTTAGAAAATATAGGAGGAAGAATTAGTACAAAAAATAGATATTCAGGATTGGAAAAAAATTTGGAATCAGCGCCATTTAAAAAGCTTATCTGTATGGATAAAAGAGAATTATTATAAATTGGTTTGGAGATGGTACCTAGCACCAGTAAAGTTAAATCACATAGATAAGACTTATTCAAGGCTGAGGGATTGCCAAGAAATTGGTACTTATATTCACATGTGGTGGAGTTGTGAATGTGTACAGAAATTTCGGCAAATGGTGTTTAAAGAGATAACAGAAATTGATTTAGAAATATGTCCTGGTATAGCATTGTTATCTATATATAATAAGATTAATTGTACCCAGACAAGGAAGGATTTAATTACGAATTTATTAACTGCAGCAAGGTTAGTTATATCAAGAAAATGGAAAATTCAGGGAGATTTTCAAATAGAGGATTGGTACAAAGAAGTGTGGAAAATGGCAATTAATGATAAGTTAACATGTGGAATCAAGGTCAAAAAAGGAATAATGAAAGGGAGTGATTTTGAAGCACTATGGATGATATTCGTGGAAAAGGTGTTAATAAAAGAGGAAGATGTCACACCTCTATGAGAAGAGTTACAATTTTGGAAAGTGGAGTAATTTGAGATATAATTGGCTCTGTGGATGGGGCACATTTAGTAATAGTAATAGGTTAAATTTAGTTTGAAAAGGATAGACATAAGAATGTAATTACTAATAGTATATTTTTTAAAATGTTAATTATGGGAATAAATAACAACAATGAGTAGAATGAGAATGAGATTCAGACATATATAAACAAAATGTATAATCAGTATGATTTATAATACGTTGAATAAGTAATATTATATAAATAGATTTGGAGAGAAATAGAAATGAAAGCATTTTTTGTTGTAACCTTTTTTACCTTCACTTTTATGTTTATCATGTTATGTATTTTTTTCCCTTCTCTTATAATTAATATTTTTTTTAAAAAAAAAATACCCTGAGTTCTGGTTCAGGTCTGGTATGCAAAACAAAGTCATAGATTCTGAATTTTTTAATTCCAAGTGTATGTGTCTTGTATGTACCTGGTAAATCTTGTAGTTCTAGAAAAGAATAAAGTTAATCTTGCAAGCTCAAAATTTTCATTGACAAGCTGGAACGTGTCCAGAGGAGGGCAACCAAAACGGTAGAAGGCCTGCCTGGAAACCACGCCATATGAGGAGAGGTTTAGGGAACTGCCTATGTGTAGCCTGAAGAAGAGAAGGTTAAAAGGCAACATGATAGCCATGTTCAAATATTTGAAGAGATGTCATATGGAGGATGTAGCAAGCCTGTTTTCTTCTGCTCCAGAAACTGGGACACAGAGCAATGGCTTCAAACTTCAGGAAAAGAGATTCCATCTTAATGTTAGGAAGAATTTCCTGACGGTAAGAACAGTTTGACAGTGGAATGCACTGCCTTGGAGTGTGGTGGAGTCTCCTTCTTCAGAGTTTTTAAACAGTGGCTGGATGGCTGTCTGTCGAAAATGCTTTGACGGTGTATTCCTGCAGACCAGGAAAGATTTAAGGGCTTAGAAAACCATATGAGTGAAGAGTGTGATGACAAAATGGAAGCTGTGTGGCAATACTCACCTCATCTGGTGCATTGCTGTAAGTAAAACCATTTAAGGTAGTTTGTGAAAGAAACTGGATGGTTGTGACAACCATGGCACAATGTGTTCTATTGCAGCTTATAATCTATATTTGAATCTATATTGACATCAGTTACTTTTGAGTTTTAGCTACAGTAGAATGCGAGTGGAATATACATACACTGAGAACAAGCAGGTAGTTCAGTGGTAGGTTATATGTTTTTCATGGAAAAGGTCTCACTTTCAGTCCCTGAAACCTCAAAGAACTGGAGATAGCAGAAGCTGGGGAAGTCTTAGATCAGGGGAGGTCAAGCAGGGGAGGTCAAGCATGGGAGGCCAATCTTCTGCCTGTGGAGCACACCCTATAAATGAGACCCCATGAACTGCTAAAAAACAAAAAGGCACCTTCATCCCCACTCCACAAAGTGGGCAGAAAAACACTTCTGGTTTTGAAAAACAGGCATTTTTGGATATTCAACCATACAGAGAGCTCTTAATTAAAAGGTAAACTGGATTTTAGGAAAGGTAATTTACCTCTTCTCTTTTTCCTTCCTTCCTTCTCCTTTTTTGTCTTAAATATAATGGTACAGGGAATCTGTAGGAAATAAGAACTGCAAAACAGTCCATATTTTGCCCATGCTTCTTACGGCCTTTGAGAGCAGCTGTGAGTTCAAAGACGTAATAAAGGCCCTTTCCGCACCGGGCTATTAAAACGGTGCAGAGTGACCTTCAACGGAGGTCTTCTGCACCATGGAGTGGACTGGAGTGGACTACTTTTTGTAGTTCCGCACCTCAGTCCAGTTCGGAGCGACCAGAACTGGTCACGCAGCGTGCTTTTTAAAAATTTCTTTTAAGAGGTTTTTCAAAAGCACGGAGCGGATGACCCCGTGCCGCTCCATCACCATGCTCTGGTGCAGATTTGCAGGCGCGCACTAGTGCGTGCCTGCAGATCTGCCAGGGGCGGGCTTTAGGCTGGCAAGCTTCTCCTGTTGGTGGAGAGCCTCCACCAACCGGAAGCTGCCATTTTGGATGCCGGAGCAGTGCGGAGCGATGAGCTCGCACTGCTCCTCATCCTGACGGACTCACCCGGATGCTGAAGAAATTCGGCGAGTCCCTTTTTTGCGCGGTTCCTTTCCCACGTGCGGAGAGGGCCAAAGTTTCACAGGGATGTAGCTGTGGCGGGGGGGGGCAGATGAGGGCATTTCTGCTCCAAATAAGAATTCTGTCCCCTGCAATGAAATTTTCTATCAGTCTTAAAGTTTCTAGCACTGCACTAACTTAAAACTTCAGTTGAACAGTTAGAAATATAGTTTAAGCGTCCAAAGAAAAGAGAGAAAGTTATTGATGTAGTGTGAACACTGCAAGTACAAGAAGAGCTCTAGATGGATGGTTTTCAAGGTCTCACACTCTGCCATGCTAGAAATTTGGAGACATAAGGAAAATTTCAATTTGGGGGCAGAATTCTTATGGGGGCACTTTACTCCTCCCCCTGTAGCTATACCCCTGTAGTTTCACATACTGATACATCCAATACAGTTTCACATGTCAATATAAAAGGAGGTAACTTGGTCGTCCAGTTTAAATGAATTCTGAATGTTGCCAATACTGTTCTAAAGAGACCTCTAGTGTTACCATTGAAAATTACTTGCATTTGTTTACTGAGCTGGCAATGGGATTTTGAACTATCATTGAAAATGACCTTATGGACATGACCATGGCTTTCAGTGAAACATGGTGCTACATTGGGTCAACCAGGTTAAAGATTAACCAGTGCATCCTGAAGCAAAGTCTGTCAATTTCCTTCCTGAAAACCATGAAAGGAAGAGGTGCCTGTCCTCATGGTATAATCATTTTATTACTGAAATTCTTCTAAGAGTTAGGATGTACACAGACCAGGTTGTAAATTTGTAAAAATGTGAAGATCATAGGAAAACGTGCACAAACTCAGAATCTTTCCCAGTAGGAAGAAAATATTTGAAAATGCTATTCTTGCTTGTGAAAACAAAATAAGTGAAGATTTACATCTCTAGATCTTGCTTATCATTTGGTCTTTCTCCTTTCTCAGTCATCACTTAGTGTGATCAGTAGGTAAGCACACATGGCCCCACCACCAAGAGCTGAAAGAAGGAGCATAGCCTATAACCTGGAGAAGAGGAAAAGAGCATTTCAAAGCCAGTCCTTTTGCAGTACTGCAGCCACCTTTCCCCAATCTTTGAAATCATTGGATGGATCTAGCCTTTCTTGTTGAAATCAGTGAGATTTAGAGTATTTAAGTGGGACTTGAGGTTCTTATGTCTAGCCTAAGTAGAATACTTAGGATTAATCCATATTTATCGCAATTCACTTACATTTCCTCCCCCTTTTCAGAATTGTATATATCAATCTAAGTGCCCTGGGTTTTAGTTTATTTTTTTAAAAAAACCACCCACTAGCAGCACTAGCAAGATGAATATTTCCCCTGTAAATTAAGTTCAATGCACATTCATTTGTGTTTTTGAGCAGAATAGTGTCCAGATGTCTCAGAATGCCTGAAGCAATTGGGTGCTGCTTTCCTGACCCAGAATAAACCCAGGCCCAGGTTTCCAATATGTTCTGGTTTGCGACGGGTGGCTGATTTGCAAAGCTGTTCAGTACTATTTCTTTGCTGCTTCAGTAAACAAGAGAATCTGTTTTTGTACTCATCTCAGTCTGGTGACCAGAAATACAAGGTCATATTGCAAACTACTGTAATCAATTAAAGCTCCTAGAGATAACTATAGTATTACCTGATGAATAAGAGGTACTTTCAGTTTTCTTTTTTCCCCTCGATATCTACATACTGAGTGTTCTGCTCAAGCATGACCATCTCAAGCAGGTTACATGCACCTGATGGTACTGAAGTTTCCATTGCCATCTCAATACATCAAAGAGAAAGACTGACAAATTATAATGAAATTTCATAACCTAATGATTAGCTTCCCCACCTGTCTCAGTTCTCCTAAACATTTTTACCTAGAAATGAATCAATGAATTTGATGAATGTTGCTTCTGCAAATATTTAGTTAGGGGCTGTGGCCCAAGTGCAGCAGATGGATACTGTTTTTGTTTTTAATCATTCAGGTCTCTCTCCTTCATCTTCCTCTACCAATACAGAAATGGAGGTTGCTTACTTCCCCTTAAGAAAATGGCAGGTGTTTCCAAGCGGAGAGGGCCTTATTGCATAGGGCTCTTCGCTTGCTGTCAGTAACAATGCTATGATATCATGAGAGCTGTCTTTCCTTGTGCACCTTCACAACCATTCTGGTACTAGAGCGCCTGTTAGTGGAAAAATTTTATTGCACACAGAGTGCCTCTCAGTATCTGCTCCACAATTATTCCATTCTTTTTCATCAGAGATGGAGGGAAGGAGAGAGGGAGAGCACAAATGAACAGCTGTCCACCTGTGTGCAGCACGAATCAACAACCAGTTGGGGTCCTCCTTGGAGAAGTCTCCCCAACCTTCCCCCTTCCTCTTCATGTTTTGCAGTCCTGCTAAAGGAACAAAATATGACTTATATTTGATATTTCTAAATCAAATGAGTGCAAAGCTGAGAAATAACACTTAAAGATGCTTGGAGACACGATACTTACACCAGGCTGTGAAACTCTCTGTAGAAAAATACCTTCTTGAAAGAGTCGTTTGCTTTCCTTTTTCTTGGTTGAAAGGCATTTTCTCCCACCCAAAGCACATGCCCACTGATTGCCCGCTGGCCACCCAAATTTGAGTTCATAGCACTATCAAACTTTTGCACAGGAAATCATAGTGTGACAGAAGTGGAAGAGGAGGTCAATAATGGATTTTCTGCTTGTGTGTTTGTAAGAAAAATTGATTTTAAAATGGTCTCCCATGGGGCAACAATTGAAGAGTCATGAGGAAGCCCCAACCAAAAGTGCTGTTATCCAGATGCAATCATGATTTACTTGCCTTGTTCAATAGGGCCCAGAATCTTCCTGATGTGCAAAATACTGATTAGGTGTTACCCCAAAACATAGGTGCCACAAGGGCCACCCTGTAATGTCAAAAACCTCCTTGGAAAAGTGGGGAATTAAAGAGGAGGCTTGCAAGAGGGGAGCAACTTAGCGCTATCTTTCCTACCAGTGTTTATGGGCACACACAGGAAAAGAACCAGGCAAAGATTCAAAAGTAAGCTAAAAATATGTTTTATTGAGGGGAATTTTCTCATGCCTGCACACAAGATACACACAATCACACATTCACACAAGAACTAACTGAAAGAGCAGGAGGAGAGCAGATAGAGACTGTGAAAGGTGCAGGCAATATCTACTAGATCTGATGAGAAGCAGAGAAGTGGGATGAAGTGACTCGAGTACTGGACCCAAGGGCAGTTCTCAGTTCAGGAGTCAAATGGACAGAGTGATGCTCAGGAAGGCAAGAGACTGCACTGGGCATCCTGAAATCAGGGGTATTTGTACCCTGTAAATGGCCTGTGGCCGTGAAGGTTCCAGATGCAAAACAAAGGGAATCTGTTGTGGACAATGGGTCTTTCACCTGTTGATGGGATTAGTGCTTTGACTGACAAAGACGTGATGGATGTTGTAATAGCTGTCTATTGTGGGTGCTGTGAGGAAAGAGGAAAGAATCCAGGTGTACAAGGGATGGATATTTGTTAATCAGTGTCCTGGTGGGCTCCTCACAGTTGGATTCCCTGGGAAATTCCAGCTTCTATTTAAGCCTATTATCCACAGGAATGATGTGTATTTGCCTGACAAATGACTCAGTCTTATTTGGAGAAAGTTTTGAGTTGACCTCTCTTTCTCACATTTACCATCAAATTCTTCCCCTCGCTCAGTTTGACCTCTCCATCAACTCTCAGGCTTGAATTTGATATCAGAGCCAATAGAATGTGTTGCCAATTACATATGATGCCAATTAGGTATGGTGCCCATCCAAACCATACTAATATTAGGGACCCCCAAAGCGGGGCCTTACATAGGAACTTAAGGCATCCACTGGCCTATGAGGACTGATCTGATCCTCCTGTTCCCTACCCCCTGCTTTTTTTTAGACAAGCAGACAAAATGCTTTTTACAGAATCTCGTAACTGAACCTTGTCAACATGCAGTCAACTTCCTCATGCTGCCCAGCAAAAAGAGTTGCCTCCTACTTAATTGGTGGTAGTGGAAGGACAGCAGATTGGACAGGGGCAGCATGTGCACTGTTGTACAGAATAGTTTCAAAAATAACTACAATAACTATTTTTGAGAAACAGGAAAGGAGTGTTGTTGTTTTTAAGTGTACCTATAACAGTGTGAATTATTGGGATAGAGGCACCTTGGAATGGAAACTAATTGAATGTTAAAAATAATTTTCCAAACTGCTCAAAATAATTGAATTAGAGTGCCATTTAGTACATCAGTAAAAAGTAGGAACTCCATCACCAAAAAATAAGATACCAAAGTTTGTAAAATTTGGTAATTTATATCTACAGATGCAAATTTAGAAATAAGTGCCATAATTTTATTAGAAATGCAAAATAACGCCCCAGAGTTGGGAAGAATATGACTAGCTGACCAGTGTACCAGTTTGCTCTGCAACTGGATAAGTTTCAGCTGTGGGAAGGTAGCTTCAAAGCCCCTGCTTTCTTTTCTTAAAACTCTTTGTCTTGGGTTGAAGAGCTCTTCATACACAGGAAGGGCCTCTGATATGCCTTCCAATGCAGGTCTCTGTCCTCTATAAATTAGATGCATTGCCATCTATGCTGAATCATGAAGAATGAATTTGTGCAATGCATACTAATAAACATTTAATGAAGCATCTTTAAAAAGAGATAACAACAAAAAGAAAAGCCACAGAGACAAAACAAGGATAGAAGAAAATACAGAGAAATATTGTTTTAATCACGCATTATGGAAGGAAATATTCAATTCCTCACATAAATTCCTAGTGCAGTTTACGATAATAAAATCAAAGGCATAATAAAAACACAACAGATTAAAAGCAGCAGAATCCAGTATTAAAACAGACCCATTAAGAACCTCATGGAGATGATACAACTTCAATAAAAAGGTTACGAAAACAAAAATGGTGCATCCTGCACCAACACGGCATCAACATACATGCTCAGTAAGAACATTCTAAAATCAGGGTGCCACCATTGTGAAGGCTCTGCAAAAATAAAATAAAATAAAATAATAAAATAAAATAAAATAAAATAAAATTTGGTAGCCACCTCATGGCAGAAAAATGACCAATAAACGATCTGCGTGAAAAGTGTAAATATTTGACACTTGTATATGGAGACAAGCTAGAGCCAGAAAAGGTTTTAAAAGTGAACTAAAACAAAAGATAAAACAGCACATTTAAGTTAATAGAAGCTGTTGCCAGGAAATATGTACTGCTCCAGGTAAGTACTTGGAGTTTATTATGCTCTTTGGATAGCCTTGTATTTACATTATTATCTCTCGTTATATAATCTATCTATCTATCTATCTATCTATCTATCTATCTATCTATCTATCTATTTTCTATCGCACTTGCCCCTGTCTGGTGCCATTTAGGCTATGTCAGCAATGCTATTCAGAGAACTGCATTTGTAAATTAGGTGCAGAATTTTGTTACAAATTGACACAAATCAGGGCCTGTTCTCCTGTTAGGTAGGAAGAGTGAAGTGGTGGCCTCAGGTAGCAGACAATGAGTGGATGGATAAGTTGTAGCAGTTCATTAGCTGTTGCTCTTTATCAGAGGAAAGAGTGGGATGTTAAACATAACTTGCCCTGCATCCCTTAAGCTAACTTTCAACCCTTTGTTGAAGTGGCCAACGCTCTTCCACCATCAGGGCTGAATAAGATCCAGCTGCCTGTCCAGTCAGCTTGTGTAAGTAGAATGGTTGGATAGGCACCCTGTTTTATCCTTGAACCCATGCAGCAAAATGTCTTTGGCCACCCCACCATAAACCACATTGCTTCCCTTTGTGTGCCAGCTTTCTATAACATGTCGCCCACCAGATGGATTGGACTACAACTCTCCTGCTTCCTAGTCGTCATGAGTAATGGCCTTGCTGACTCAGGATAAATAGAAGTTGTTACCTCACACTTTTGGAAGCCAGTTACTCTGAGAAGGCCACACACTAGAATCAGGATAGTTTGTTGCTCATAAACATTTCAGTATGATGTTGAAAAATTGTCCACATCCATCCTGTTTCCTGTTAAGCCCAGCTCACCAGAAAAGGTCTCTGTGTTGTATCTGATAATCTTTCTGGAAACAGAGCTGCACACATCTTGCCAGGTATGATGTGATATTTCATCAGCTGTATTACAGAGAGCTCTTCATACAGACGACATTCTTAACCAGCATACTCATGTGAGTCTTTTTGTAAGAGACGGCTGCTCATTTTCTTTAGGAAAGAGAGTGATTGCAAATGTCGAAGCTACCCCTAGAGGTCACTATGATTCAGTTTGTTTAATTTAAATAAATCCTTCCTGGAATAGGACCAATGGATAAAGGAATATTCCTCAGAATACCATAACTTCCTGCAGACTCTGTCTGGATGTAAAATCTGCAGGCATTTTATAACTCGGCACAAATTCCTTGCTTTGCTTCCCTGATTGCTGAAGCTTGCAATTAAGTCCCCAGCAGGTACCTTGATCTTGTGTCCTGAAGCGATATGGAGAGTGCTGGGAGTGGAGGTTTGTTGAGTGGTGGCAGAATTCTATCACTATAGGCCAAATAGTATTTTCATAGTGTTTTATTAATAGCCAATTATTTGACTTTGAAAGCATGTATGTTAGACACTAGAACAAGTAAGTCGGACACTTACACATTGCTCAGAAATGGAAATCAATTTCCAGTAAAAAAGGAAAAAGTGGTGAGACAGCAGTGTAAAACTAGCACATGCTCATATATGTAGATAGATGTAAATGTTGAAATAATTAGTATAAACTAAAATGGAATGCAAGACCTATCACCTTAACTGTGAAGACTATACCTGTCTATTTTGCCACTCTCCAAGTTGTAACTGTGGATGGGCAACTGTAAATTCTGTACCTTTATTGGGGCTCTTTATCTTTTAAAATTAGTTTTAGGCATCCTTTGAAATAAGTTAGGACACAGGGCCACCCTAACTACGACTCTTGCACCACCTTCGAGCTCTTGTTTTGAAACTTGTATGGTCTAGATGTAAATGGAGCCAATGGATTTCACAGAAAGTGATTTGGCTTCCTTTTAGATACTTTTAGACTAATAGACTGTCATTTGCACTTTAACTTGTAGGCACATGATACTCCTTACTTTTCTTCTGTCTATATGCTTGGTAAGAGCATTTCAAATTCTTGCATAGATATTTGCCTCCCATTTATTTCATTGGTTGTAAATTCATTATTTCAGCAGTATGCTTTTGTTTTGGACACACTGCATGGTTTGGAGAATTTTACTTCTTTCACTCACTGAATAGCTACAATAAGCATCTTCTAGAAATGGGATCTGCATTCAGAATGACAAGTCACAAAAATGTAAACCCTTCCTTCTTGAGCTGATCTTTTCCATTTTGTGTTTGACCCAATACTCTTTCTGAAGTAGATTAAACCCTGAAAAGGCTTGGGACCCTAATTCACTTTTCTACCATCTCTTTTCATGCTGTGAAGGGAGGAAAGTTACCTAGGGGAGTCCCTGTACTATTTTATTTGCTTCTAGATCCTGAGTTTTGGCTACTAGATGTATGATTTCCAGGAAGAAGTCCCAAGTGGAATGTACTATTTCCTGCTAAGAGGAACATGACTTCTCTTTTAATACAGATGACACACTCAGTCTTCCTGCTGAAGGCCATGCTTTCTAGTTTAGTCCCATACATAGGACCAGCCCTATCATGAGGTAGAGTGTAGCAGCGACCACAGGCAGCAGATGCTGAACAGCAGTGAATTGTATATCTGCCGTGGGACCTGCTCTGTACCTCCATCCTTCCTGTTACCCTGCTTCCCAATGCTGTAGCAGAAAACGCTTTCTTGTCACCAGTAGTGAAACAAGATTCAGCAACTCATCTGGTCTGCTTTTCCTTTCTTGCAGACAATAGAATATCTCTGAGCAAATGACAAACAGCATGCCATTTGCCACAAAAGAGATGTACGACAGAGTGCCTTCTGCCACTTCCCATGTATTTCTCAACGATTTTTTTTTCCTTTCTAAAAAGTGTGGGGAATGGAGGATGGAGGAGTGAGATTGCCTAGACTGCTCAAAGCAATGAAAAAAATCTATCAAAGTTTTTTTTCCAGCGTGAATGCTCAAACAATCCCACCAATTTTTGAACCAAACAAGTATGTGATCACCTACCCCTAAGCTCTGGCATATCAGGAAGACAGTTCTGTAAGTTATGCATTGCATGAAAAACTTCCTCGCTCAGTCCTGAATCAATTCTCCAATCCAAGTTCTTGTAGCATATGTGAGGGAGAAAAGAATAGCAAACTACTCCTTCCAACTGTTCATAACATTAAAAAACAAAAAACAAAAACTCCTTTGCTATCTCCCACAGTGACCTCTTTTCCTGAAATAAATATGCTCCAAATCTCAGAGTCTTTTCTTGAAGATGGTCCAACACCTTATCTTTTTAGCTGACTTTCTTTGTTCTGAAACCTGTAACTGCCCTTGAGTTTGGGCACCAGTTTTTCTTTCTTTTCACTTTGATGCTCCCCACATAACTCAGCCTTAGCTAAGCTCAAAAAATAACCCAGATTTCATTCATCCCCAAGATGGTATCTCCTATTCTAGTCCTCCTAATTCACTAGGGTTTGGACTTCCACAAAAGTGGAAACATCACAAATATCATTGTGTGTGTGTGTGGGAAGGGGGCCAAGGCATGGTAGGGAGAGTGGACACCCAGGGTCAAAGGAGGGAAAGGGGGTAGGTGGGCATGGTGGCCCTATACTTCCCCTGTCTTGCCTATCTCCTTCCTGTGGGTGATAGCAGTAGGGGAGGGTTTATGGAGCTGAGAAATTGGGCTGAGCCATCCTTACCTGCCCAAGCAGCTGGTGGTGGTGGTGGTGGTGGTGGTGGAGGAGGAGGAGGAGGAGGAGGAGGAGAGGCAGGTTTTCAGAGGGCTGTGCTGCTTGATCAGAGGTACTGAGAAGAAAGGTCCCCCCCCCAGAAAAAAAGCACCTGTGGTGGTGGTGGGGTAGGAGAAACTCATAAATAATAAAATCCATGATAGTTAAACCTGCAAATGTGGAGGGACAACTGTATACCTAGCCGTTTTTCCAGGGCTGGAATTACTTGTTTCTTTTCTTGAACTGCTACGTTGCTTGATTCAGCTGCAGAGATCTATTTTACCTTACATTCAAAGGGAGGAAACACTTTGTCCATAGTAAAGTGTCCATTGAGTCAGGGGCCACCAGTGCATTTTAATTCCTATTAATAATTACCTAAGTGAATTACATGATTTGATGGGGAGGGGCTTCAGACTAATTTTCTTTGTTGGAACCAAAGGCCAAAATGAAAAATTTACTTAAACTTTTAAGGATCATAGTATATTTCTACTTCTGTTAAACACACCCCTATAATGATTTACTGAGACTGTGTAGGTTGAAGTTTTAGTTAAGTTTCATGCCTTTCTAAGCAATTAGTTAAAGTCTACCTGGACTGTCAACCAAGACAGCCTTTGACCAAGAGAATGGTATCATTTCTAAACTTAAGCAGGAGGATCAATTGGAAAAATGTAAATAAATAACATGAACTCTCAAAACACCAGACAGCTATACCAATTAACTTCGCACTTGTTAACACTTGCACTCCTAATTAACTTTATATACATCTGATTTCCAAGTAACACAGTCACTGATGATTATATAGTGGATTCAGCACAGGGTGAGAAAGCATTGTATAGGATATCATGTGACCAGCATGGGACTTCAGCCTCTGTTAAGAACACCATAGTAGTGATCCATAGTAGTAAGATGATACAATAGTAGTAAGATGATGCAAGATGATAGGGGAAGCCCAAGATACTGGGCAATCTGAGGTGAAGGTGAAATTGTGCTAGCTTCTGCAACAGTTTGACGTATAGAATCTGGGGAGGAGGGAAGGCTGTTGAATCTTATTCAACATTAGAGATGGGACAGCACTATCCAACTCACTTGAGGGCTACAGGCTAGTTAAGAGGGTGCAAGGCATATGTATCACACAGAGCTGTTCTTTAATACAGGAAACAGCTAATGGGCTGCCACTTCTATCCCTTCCATACCATCCATCTGTTGCCACCTAAGGTAACCATCTTGCTCTGTGTAATAGTGGGGTTGTCTCTGAACAAAGCTAATGATTTTTCCTTTCTGTTTGTAAGGATCCCACCTTATTGGAGCAAGCTGGACTTCTTAGAACTGCCATTCTTTATTTTATCATTGATCAGAAGAACAGTTCTATTTAAACAAATCTTTAGCATTTCTACTTAAAGGTCTGATTAAAGTTGTCAGAATTGCCATGGTGCACTGGCTATGGCAATGGCTAAGAAAGGCCAAGCAGCTGATGCTTTTTCATTCATGATGTACCTACAATGTGTGGCTAGAGGGCAACTGCATATTCTCAGCCTAATTTTCATCACAGAAATGTCACAGGAATATATGAATGCTAGGGGGCAGGATTCTACAGTAATGACATCTAGAATCCCTACTTGCTACAGCAAGGGAGGAGGTGGAACTGGACAAAAGAGCTAAGGAAAAAATGTGAAAAAGATGGTAGGGTAGCTTTAGAAGTACTGCAAAGACTGGAGAGTTATCACAAGCTAGTAATACTGTGATTTTTTAGGAGCTTTGATTGAGCTGCCTAGAGTAGGGTTGAGAAGAGGATAGGGCCATTTCCACACTACACTGTTATAGTGCTATCCTGTGGAATTCTGGGGTTTGCAGTTTGCTGGCTGAGAATTCTAAGTGTCCCTCCCTAAACTATAAACCCCAGGGTTACATAGGATGTTGAAAATGGAATAATAGCACTATAACAGTGTAGTATGGAAATGGCCTAGGTTTCACTCTGCTACTACATACTTGGGTAACCTGTGGTAGACTTGGAAGGCTCCAAGAGTGGTGTGTGTGGTATGTCTCCACACTGGCTTCTCAAGATGAAGCTTGGAGTGGTTCATAAATCATGTCCATAACACTATTCCTCATTCCTAGTTGATTTTCAGACAGATGCGTATATACGTGCTATTTCCATTGACAAGTTTTATATTTCAGGTGGTATGGTAGTTCTCCAAGTGTGGATTAATATGCTTCCTCACGCAAATATATGTAGAGTCTCCTGCAAACATGTTAAATATTCTTATCAACAATCAAAAAATAGGCTAATAATAAAACTAAATTCAGTTTTATTTAAACAAATGTAATTTAATATAATATCAAACAAAAGTTCCACTGAGAATTATGTTGTAATCTAATAAAGGATATCAGCATCTTGATACTTTGCAACTTAACACATTTATTGTCCCAACCCTCATTAAGATTAATTCTTTTGGTAGCACACTGACAGAAATAATAAGGATAGACCAAAAAGAAAGGTAATTAACAATTTTTGTAGGATCATAGCCAAATGTAGGAACATAATGAGAATTGTTATTCAGTTGTCAGAAAGATATATTCAGACACACGTAAGGCCTGATTCTCATAGAAGGTGAGATTTTCGCATGTCCAGTCTTGGAATCCTGGAGCATCCCATGAATATATGGAAGAAATTATAAAGGCTGCACATTAACTGTCATTCTTTAACCCCTTTCCTGCTTAAGATGTTTGGACAATATGAGTTGCAAATATTTTTAAGAGCATGAGATGTATTAGCTTGTTTATATCTGTGTTTCAGATTTAGCTAAGCGTTTCACAATATAGTCTTAAACTGCACTGTGTGCCAAGTACATGATATAATGCTAACTCTACCAATCTTGTACAGTATTCTGTTATCTGTGGTATCTACGCCATGCGTATATTTTGGATAATGAAAATTAGAAACTGCTTTATGTTTTCTGGGAAAGTAATAGGTAACATTGTTGTGAAAGATTAGATAAAAAGTTAAAGTGCTAACTATTCAGTTTCTAAATCAGAGCTGACTAGAGGAGTCTGTGTTACCCTGATTTCTGGGGTCCCGTGAGGGACACCTCAATGTGCTCCAAATAATGGGGAATGGGAATTAGCAAGAGCACAAGCTATAGCAATGCAAGAGGCAGGGCAACCTAGCGAGATCTTGGACCCAATGTTTACAGGGTCAGGCCGAGTCAATAATCAAGCAGAAGTAAATAATAATTGTTTTCTTTATTAAAAAGACAGTCAATGCGTATGTATGCAATCACTCACACAGACCTAAGAAGAGAAAGGTAGGAGATTCGATAGAGGATTTTGAGAGGGATTTTTCAGGGGAAATACTACTTCTGATCCTGTAGCCTGGGTGTCAGAAGAAAAGTCAGTTGGAGTGGAGATTTCTCAGCATGTGGAAGCTGAGGGGAAGGCTCAGCAAACAGAGCGGCAGCAAGGCGGGATGGAAGCCAGGAGCGTTCCGATGAAGCTCTCAAAATCAGGGGGTCTTGTAGGGGAAAATGTGCCTGTAGGCTAGTCTGTTCCTGGGGAAGACAATGGGTTTTGGATTGGAGACAAAGCCTCTGAAAGGTCAGTGCTTAAGATGATTGAATTATGACAGAGTTGTCAATAGTGCAGACAGTATGCAAATAAGGAGTGCTTGACAGTTGGCTATTCGGCTCGTCAAGCTGCCTGCTCGGGGCAGGGAATCTTTTGTACGCTGTATGCATACATAATGTGTTCTCAAAGTGTACTTGTCTGGAGGTCTCCTGCAGCTGCATTCTAGCAAATTACTGTCCTGCCTATATTTAGCTTGTATTGTTCAGATATTTCGGCCATGCCCGTGTGCGTGCTTGTCTGGGGGCCTCGCAAGCACGTAGAGAGGAACAGTTTGTGATGGCCAATTTCTTGATATCAGGTTATATTTAATACACCATAGGCCTAGACTATAAACTACAGTAACACCTGTATATACATGCCACTCCTTGATCTACAGGCAAACAGCAAGGGACATGCATGTTTGCACACATGCCTTCCTTCTCTAACTTGACACATCTAGCCATTCACAAGAGTGGTGCCAGATTTTAGAGAACTCTAGAAAACACTAGCACGATGGCAAATCTGGTGAGCTTACTAGGGTCAGCTGAGTAGAATGGGTGGCATAATTTCATTGAGCAGCAGCAGCAATAGCGATGAGTAGTAGTAAACAGTCCCATACTTCAAAACAGGTATGTTTAATATAGGCACAAGAGAGGGCCTTCTGGATGGCTACTTCCTCCCACAGGAACCTAGACTGGCCTCCTTCTTCTCTCCTTCTGCCAGCACGTAAAGGACCTCTTTATTTAGAGAAGATTGGTCATGAGCTGATTGTTCTAGAAGGGGTTTCATTTTTCAAAGGGAGAAGCTGTACTTTTTATTCTTTTTGCTTATCTGTTTTATTTTACATGTTTCTAAACAGTTCTTAAGTGTGGCTTTTAATATGTTTGTTTATTTGCTTATTTACTATTATGATTAATGGTAACTATACTCTATTTTAATCTATGTTGTAAGCAACCATAGACCTATACTGGGAGAAAGCACTGATAATTAATTAATTAATTAAACTTAAATACATCGCTGTCTAATGGTAGGACCACCCTTGCTTGATTTTTAATTAATTAAAAATCAAGCAAGGGTGGTCCTACCATTAGACAGTGATGTATTTAAGTCTTTTACTCCAAGTCTCAAGTCAAGTTTCAAATCTCTACCTTCAAGTCTCAAGTCAAGTCTCAAATCTGGAAGCCAACTTTATACCCCAACCAAAATTCTAGAATTATTAGATAGAGTGAAATAAATTCAGTTTTAACAATTTAAGCAGAGTTGGCTCTTCGCATTTGCAATTTTGCCATCTGCAGCTTTGGAAGTGGGAAACAGGATCCTATCTTACTCCCCATTACTGAAGATTCAAAAGATTTAGAAGGAAGGATCCTTCCTCCTCAAGCCTGTTGCCTAACACATTTGCTGTTCCCCTCTGAGAAATGCACCCTGAAATCTGGGGGCGAGTTTTGTCTTTTGCTCTTAGGAAATATTTTAGAAGGTGTGATAATGGGGCTTCCCATTATCTAGACTTAGCTAAAAGGGGGACACCTCCCTCTTCAGGTAAACCAAGGGTTAATAAGGTGTTGGGATTAGATTACATTTTAGTGTGTGGTCAACATCATAGGTCACGTGGGTCAGCATCATAGGTCATGTGGGTCAGCATCACAGGTCACAGGGTGAGAACTGACCAATCAAAAGGTAAGAACTGAGCATCTTCAGGATGCTTCCAGATGCTTCCAAGGAGAAGTTATAAAACTTCTTGTGAGGCCATGTGGCCGAGAGAGAGAACAAAGGGATAACGAAGAACAACCCAGGAACCTCCTGGAGGGGGGTTCTGAGCCAGTAGCAGGCTGAAGGCCATAGGCCTCACCTCCTGGCCTCTTCCTTTAGAACATCTAAGCCTGAGAACCATCTGTGAGTACTAAACTAAAGTAGTTAGTCGCGTTAGGGACTTTTCTGTTATTTTGGAGGCTGGCTGATCTAAAGAATGTATCTGTGTTTTTATATCTGTTCTTTTGTAACTACTTGTAACTAAGCATGCCTGGGAGGAGGGGGCTTCCCATGTGTGGTAATTTGCCTTGTTTATTTGCATATCTTTAATAAATACTTTCTGTAAAAGACCCTGTTTCTCTCCTTCCCATGCCAAACCAGGTAGACTGGGGAAAAAGGAAGATCCTTAAGCTTAGGGATGTACATGGTTGGACAGGGTCCCACTGTACTGTTCAAGTGTCCAGATAATTCATAATTCAGTGCGTGGTGGCAGCGAAGATGAATTAACAGCTAAAATTCATAACAGGCTGGAATATACGTCCCAGCAGCACATGGGGACGATCCAGCTTCACAGAAGGTTCCTCCAATATGCAGCGGGGACCGGATACTGAGCAGACCTCAAGCCTGCCTTAAGCCCATTGCCTAACTCGTTTACTGTTTCTCTCTGAGAAATGCACCCACACTTTGGGCTTGAGAGAGATTGTCCTGTGACCAGTAGGCAAAAAGGGATGGAGGCATTGTTCAAAGTCATAAGGTTTCTGGATGAATGTGTTATGTTATTGAACCAAGAGCAGAGAGTCAGTCATTAAAAATATACAAGTCTCAAGTTGAGTCGGATCAGTGCATCGTTTATGACTGTGCTGAGTCCGAGTTGAGTCACTGAAGTAACTTAAGTCCGATTTGAGTCTGAGGCCATTTCTGCATGGGGCGAGGGAATCACCCCATGTTGGTACTTACCGGACTTCTTGGCTCCACACTTGGGTCCACGCTGGTCCGGAGCAGTGCGTGGTCGCCACACCGCACTGCTCTGGGGACAAAAATGGCAGCTTCTGGTTGGTCGAGGCTCTCCACCAACCACTGAAGTTCGCCAGCCTAAAGCCTGCCTCTGGCAGATCGCGGGCTTGCACTGGTGCGAGCCTGCAAATCTGCACCAGAGCGTGGGCACAGAGTGGCGCACTCCATGCTTTTGAAAGACTTGTTTCAAGCGGTCTTTCAAAAGCACGCTGGACAACCACTTCGGGTCGTTCCAGAGCGGGCTGAGGTGCTGAACTACACTAAGTAGGTCCGACCCAGTCCACTCCCAGGTGCAGACATCCTCCCTGGAGGACGCTCTGCACCGTTTCTTTAAGCCCGTGCCGAAATGGCCTGAGTCTATCAACTCAAGTCTACATCACTGCCATTAGGCAACTGCTGGCAGCAGTTGTTTTTATGGGAGTGTCAACTGCTTACTCCCATTGTTCGTCTTAAACACCTTTGCTGTTAGAGGACAGAGCTGTATATGCCACACAGCCTATCCCAGCATCTCAAAACTAGGTTGTTGCTTGAGATTAAAGAGGAAGCAAGATTTAACAGCCAAAGTCAGTTTCTGTACGTGGAACTGATATACCTTTCTGTCTTGTTCTTTGCCTTTGGCAGCAACATGTTCTGGTCCATTCCCACTTCAAAGAAAACCTACAGCCTATGAGATATCTGCAGCCACCAAGCATCTTCATTCCTAGAAGGTTTTGAAGTTTTACTTCAGGACCCAGAAAACTTCTGGGCAATTAAGCAAGCTTTGTAAAAAGAGGATTTGCAAAAATAAAAGTAAAGAGGTTGGCACCAGTAGTGGTCCTACACTAGGTTTTGCCATCCAGTTGGTTACTGGCATGGATATTTTGAAAGTTATACTGGGAAGGCTTTTCCCACCATACTTTTGAGCAATGCTTTTCCTTTAAGTGATTGACTTTACCAGACCTTGCAATCTAGATGAAGATATGCCATCGTAATGTGAGAAATGTTGGAGTAAGGTCTGAGTAAGGTCAAAAGTAAAGTCAACTATTCACTCATATTTGTCCCTTTCCAGGGACAGAATGCTATAGATTGACCAAAGTGTATATGTTTCCATGAATCATAGCAACAACTGCTGCTGCTGCTGCCACGGCTGCTTCTCCTCCTCCTCCTCCCTCTTCCTCTTCCTCTATACAGAAGAAGAAAGGAAATCAGTTGCAAAGACTTAGTCCAAATCAATGTGTGCATGAAAACAAACTATTTAGATGTGATTATTCCCTGTAAATGTGTATTCTGAGATAAGCTATGGAAGCCTTACTTGTTTGCCTGCCTGTTTAAACAATTCACCTAACAGGCGTAAAGGATACGGCCTTCTTGTTAATGGTTCCCCAACTGTGGAAAACTGTAGCCATTGATGTCTGTTAGATTCCTTCATTGCAGGCCTTTAAACAGGCCTTGAAGACTCAGATTCATTTGTCTACCCATGTCTAGAAGTGAGGAATCTGTAAAACCAAATTTATTATTCTATTATTCTACTATTATTTTTATTATTCTTATTGTTTATACCGGTATTCAAAGGTTTGTAGTTTTGTTCTACACCTCCTTGGGAAGGTTAATCTAGTAAGTATCTTATATTTTTTAAAAAAAAACCTAAATAGATAATGAAAGAAATGCAGAAACAAATATTTCAACATTGTCCCAGCCTTGAACAACTTCCGCATGATTAAGTAGCGCAATGATGATTCAATGCGGGAAAGATGCACAGTTGGCCCCTGAGCCAATTGTAAAATAAGGTCATTTAAAACATTCTTTAAACTGCACTAGAGCTTACTGCAGATTAGTGACACCCACACAAGTGGGAGAAGATCTAACACATGCCATAATAGCAGACTGTGTAAAGGTTAGCTTAGGCTGGATTCTTAGGGAAAGATAGGAAGGAAGGGAAAATGTCATGCCCACAGCACTGTATTTGCCATAGAGGAGAAAAACAGTTTGGAAATATTTATTTTGGAGGCTATCAGTGCTCTTTGACTAACATTTCAGTGACTTTTAAAGATACTTTTTCTAGCTTACCATGTGTACAATAACTTCTTTTTTTATTCAATTTTGGATTCATCCTTCTAAGACAAAATGAAGACTTCCGTTTTGATCAATAACAGATGTCCAATCGTCTGTAGCTATCCTTGATTGAGATAGGATCTGACAACCAACAATTGGAAGACCATTCTTTAACATATTAACCCATGTGACCTAATTAACCATCCAAAGAATGCAAATTAGGTCTCAGGCAGCCTGATGTTTTTCCTTTTGTAATGGTAAATCTCTTCTGTTACAAGAAATATTTAAATAGTAGGTGTTTAACTTTTCTCTCCATCCTTGCCATACCTCCTGAAGCATGCTTCAAGTTTTTTTTATAACTGTTACCACTTCCCGCAGTAATAAAATAAAGAACCTAGTTAAGTACACAGACCACATGGGACTGATTTATAGCTAGTCAGCCTAAAGAGAAAACACAAAGTAAAACAGTTCTTTCACTCTTCCACATCAGACTGTGATGAGGCACTACATGACTGAATAATTCCCCATTTTTTGACAAACAAATCTTCCTGCTAATGGAAAAGATGATGTCAAGAAGAAGGCAGTATCAGCTGGTGGCTTTGGTGTTGTTTGGGTGGTACATCCCCTCTGGGTTTTAGTCCAAACATTAAAGGAAGTACCCAAGGTGATGAACCCTGTATCCAAATAATTTCTGAATATTAGAGAGCTCTCTTAACAATCCCTGTTCAATGATTTGTCATCAGCTCCATTGGAAGAAGGGTTCGGATCTTATCTTTCCTTTGGAGCAATCTTCTCTGGGCAGCGTTTCTTATCTTTGCTCCATGGGGGAGTATTCAAGCCTGCAATTCTCCACCTGCCATCTGGTAGTGCTGTTCATACCAAGCTAGGTGGAGTAATGTTGTAATTTGGTATAAGGCTGCTTGCTATGTTCCTTGTGCCCAGATTCAAAACCACTTCCCTTGAGCACAGATTTCACCCCATTGCCAGGTTCAAATGAATCACCCCACATATCTACTTCTTTTAGGGCAGTAAGTTACAGAACTGGAACCTATGCCCTCTTACTCACAGTAAGATCTAGAGTATCTACAGTATACAATGCAATATACTTGTCAGTTTATTCACCTTTTCTCTTAATAGGGCAGTGGTTAAAGCAAACTTATAATACGTGGTGATAGCCCGACAGCCTAGGCTTTTCCTCTCCCTGTGCTAAGCTCTTTTCAACAAAATGTTGTTTTTAATTGGCATTATATTGCCAGGGCATGTCCAGAGAAATACATTCCCCAGTGCCTCCCTCTGAAAGTGAAGCCATGAAATCCACCATAACGATTCCTGTGTTTTCTGGTCAAGGAGATTTAAGATTAACAGCAGCTACTAAATGTCTGGAATCAGTTTAGAGAAATCCCAGTGTAGCTGCACTGAATTTTGGCCATTGTATTTCTTTGCTAAGCATCGTCTTCCAAGGCCTTGTGCTTATGAATGGGGTTTCATTATTGTTTGTTTTCAGAGCCTGACCTCTCTTTGACCGTCTCGCATGCTTCCTTCTCCATCCCTTAGGGTACAGGTGGATTTTTTTTCTTGGGCAACCATGAGCTAGGGATTGTATTTTCTCCAGAGGGTTTACACCTCAATAAGCTTGCTTGTGTGAGTTATTGAAGGCTAGATTTTCTGTATGTGTCTTCCTTAGATCACATCAGCTCATGGAAGGGATATAAAAATAAGGCGTGATACAAATGCTGCTTTATGCTGTGCTTCATGCTGCTGTCTTGTGCTCTGTTTTGGGTGTTGAGGGGACAGCAAGGTAGATGGGAGGAGAGTGCGATTTACATTAACTCAATGACTTGTAACATTCAGATTTTTTTTAAATAAAAAGTAGCCATTTTAGATACTTTTGAGAAACAGGGAATTTAAGAGTTAACATTTTAAAAATTTAGCCATAGTGGAAGCTAACCACTTTTGTGATCTTGAAGCTATAAATATACTTACATACTTTAGAAGTAGGTTTCCAAGTTTTGGATGAGCCAGTGCTTCAACCTCCATCTTCTGTGATGATCTACCAGTAATTTATATTGGCAATAGTACATATAAGAGAGAAGTACTTTCATATGCTCTGGCTGTCCTTATTGGGAGGTATAGTGTTGTCCCAAAGGTGGAGGACCTTGAGGTCCACCAGCTGTGCTAACATCTCCTTACAAAGGTGGAGAATATAGAACTCAAAGGAGGCTTGTGAGAATGGGGTAACCACAGGGCCACTAACTACAAGACACCAGTTGAAAGTCAAAAGAGAGTTTTTATTGGGGGAATTAACAAATATACATAAGCAATCAAGCAGTCTTACAGACCATACCAGCAAGTAAAGAAGATAAAGTTAGGATAGCAAGAGCTTTTGGGGTGAAGTGGTTAATAATTACTGTTCTAGAAGCAAAAGATGGAAGCAAGATGGAAGCAAAATTCAAACAAGAATTTAAGGGTAGCATGGGGCAGGAGAACCAGGGAACCAATGGACAGAATGACACATCTATGTGCATCCAAGGTACTACAAACTGTTGAGCTTGGATCTAGGGTTTAAGTACCCTCTTTCCCACCCCCTGAAGTAACAATAGTCCCAATTAATCCTCTTTCATCACATTTTTTTTCAGTTACTTTCAAAATTTTCTGGATTTTTCTCTCCTTCCATTCCCCTCTTCTTTGCCCACAGTTTACTCCCATTGCTGCAAACTGAGTTCAAAGTGTAAAAATAGTTTGTACTCAGGTAACTCAGCAGGTGTGGAGAAAGAGGAGAGGAGGGGATGGAATCTTACACTTGCCAGTATGTTCATGCAAAAGCAAAGTGGTGCAGCCTCTCCTAGCTTGTGTGTTCTTTCTCATTAATAACTTTTGTCATCTTGACCACACTCTGATGTTGCTAGGTCACATATGTTCCAGTTTTTAATCAATGAAATATTAGACAATATGTGTTTCTGGAGTCTTCCCAAGGAGGCCACTATTTTCAGAGAGCTCTGGACCTACTTCATAAATGAAGGGAGTTTTCCAGGCTAAGGATGAGGAATAGTTTGTCTGGAGCTGAATGAAGTAAGTTTAATTCTCTGCCAAAACTCCACAGACACAAATTTGATATTAGATATGGAAATACCCATGAACGAGGTACAGAAAACTTCAAGCTTCCTTGACCTTCTATCTAGAAATTCCAAACAGCGGCTCCTGAACAAAACAAAGATGATTGGAAAAAAGAAATGTCTGAAATAGGAAATGTCCACAAGTTCCAATCCATTGGCAATGGTTTGAACAGAGACAATTGTTTCTTTGCACACTACACATACTAGAACACTAACTGACATCACAGCACTAAGTAGGGTTCTCATGAATGCTTTATTGCATGACTTTGCTGATTGTGTACTTATATTCATGTACTGGACCTAGAACTTCCACCAATATTCATATGTTGCATTGCTCATCTCATCTTGCATGTAAAACCTTTCTCCCCACCTTTTCCCTACTTTTTATACTATCGTTGAAAGTAAACTTGTCACCTCATCAATTACACCGAAAATCTTACATTTCAATTAAATTTCACACTGCTCTCTCCCAGTTTTATATGTGCCTGTACACAGAAGCTTCACTCTGTCCATCTGATGATGTGGAGTCCATGAAAGCGTTATGTTACAAATTTCGTTCCCCCCACCCCAGTTAATTTCAAATATGCTACAGAATTTTTTTATATCATTTTAGAAGGCAGCAGACATGAAACAGATTGTTTTACCCAAGTTTAGCCAAAGACATATGTTTGTCCATACTTCTGGAATCAATGAATTAATGGACGACTTGAAAAGATTCAGTCCAATAAGGAGGGCTTTTTTTAAAAACAGATATGATTTTCTTCCCTAATGATACATTTTAAAAAAAATCCTGTCACTAAGACTTAGCATTTTACAAGCTCAATCCATTTTTGTGAAACCAAAGGGGGCTATTTTTGAGATTTTGAAAAGCATTTGTTCTACATTACTCCAGTACCTGCCAAAATGCTATCCAGAGAATGGATGCTGTACTGAGTACCCAAATGGGAAGTAAATGTCTGTTCTTTACTAGTAAGTCATGACATGAATATTAAAGAGAAGAGGATGCTCAGAAGTAATGACTTGATACATTAACACATGGTTATTTTAAAGAATGCCACTGTAATCCATTTCATTTATTTTTCTTGCTTTATGAATGTGTGTATGTGTGTTTTTTTCTGTGCATATGCATATATAATGCCATCCCTCTACACAAATTTGTGTATGCATGTGTAGATGACATATTTCTTTCAGATATTTTTGTCTGCTTGACATTCCATCTTCACTATTCCTCATGTTAGAGTGATTTCTCTTCCAAGGACAGGGAATAGAATGAATTAGTAACTAGTTAGTTTAACTTTGTTCTTTTTAACTAAGACAGGTGTATTTTCCATATATAAAAAACCCTACCTTACTCAGATTTGACAATACTGTCTCATATTTCATTTCACAGAAAAGGCTCAGAACAAGATATTGGTTGTGTTCCAGTAATAGTGTGGGAAGTGTTATAACAAGAAAGAACTTCATGCATCATATTGTTGGTTGATTGCTGTCAGCCATTGCTGAATGATGTATCCAAGGCCCATAATAATGCACATGTGCTAGGCAGAGGAAATAACACCAGAATGAAATGAATGTATAGTACTAAAGACCTGATAGGACAATTTGTTTTGAACATCTTGAAAATCAGAGGGTGATTTCCAACTAAAATAAAATGAATCTGCACATCACTGCAGTCACTGCAAGGCTCAGCTCCATGACTCACTGGAGAGATAGTATAAGCTAGTGGTTAGAGTAATGGTTGACGTGTCATATTAAGCCGTGGCGAAGTGGATTCAGATTCTCACTGGCTCTAAATCTTTTATTGTGCATCACTCTGAGTTCCTTGAAGAGAAGGCAGAATTATAATTGTGATTGTATGTTGTTGATTTTGAGCATGGGGAATGAGTATTCAGATCTTTATTTAAGTATGAAGCTTATGGATGGGGTTTGCCAGATCTTTCTTCCTAACTTGCCTTGCAATGTTCTTATCAGAGTATAATGTCACGGCTGCAAACCACTGTACGTGTTAAAAATTCCAGTAAATAATTACTATTATCTTCACCAATACTTTCCTTATGAGTAGAGTTTACTACTTAATTGCTACCAGTAATAGCCTTTTTCATACTTATTCTCCAGATCTAGGAAAACATGTGACCCTTCTTCCTGACCCTTCCATTCGTGTCTGCCTGCACACTTAATGTAGATGTCTGCAAAGAAGTGCTGGGGTGTTAGTGGCTTATCACACGTAGTTATCTCCACAATTGGATGTCCATGCTCAGTGTACATACATTGGGATAAGGCAGGCACAGTCTTTCTTTGGGGGGGGGGCTCCACGGTATTCTCCAGATCTGGGCAGCTCTCAAAAGGGCAACATATAAGCACATCTACAGTTTACATTATTGTAAGATATAAAAGAATCCTGTAGCACCTTGTTAGTCTAACTAGCAAAACTAAAGAGTCCAGCTTATTCTAGAAAATTTATTTTTCTTAGTCTCAAACGTATTACAAGATTCCTTTATATCTTTTTATGCTGAAACAGGCTAATACAGCTATGTCTTTGACAGCTAATTACATTCTTATATGATCTTGGATAATATCATTACATTTGGGCAGGAGAAGTTCCAAATATGCTTCTTTAAATTGCAGATATCAGTTTGGCTGTAGTTTTATTGCCCTTAATTGGTATTTGCCTTGCATATGCAAGTATGTGCACATACACAAATATACCCAAAGCTGGGGTCAAACCTTATGATAATCTAAGATGTAAGAAGAAACTAAGAACTAGGGAATCATGAAGCTCAAAGCTGTTATCATTCATCATCTTTTAGAGTACTTAAATATTGTTCTGTTTGTGGGGGTGGGGGGAGAAGAACACCAGTCTCATTTTCATATCTTCCTGATGTCAAACAACTACACATATACCATGAATACTCTTTCTTGCTCTTGGGCTTGCTTTCAGAATATTCAGATGTATTTGGCTTTTGTAACTTTCTCTAATTAAACCATCCAAAACAGATGGAATTACAGGAATTACAGAGTTTAAAATATCATCCTAATTGGTTTACGATCTCTGTGACAATACAGCGCCATTCAGACTGTGTAATGCATCGGAGCTGCACAAAAGAGAGATCTTTGCCAATTAATTATCCCCCATTTTCTTACCTTTCAGAACTTTCATTTCATCATTGTGGCCTCGATCATGTCTTGCGGTACAAAAAGACAGTCTACCATTTGTAAGATCTTTTTTATTAAGGGGGGGAATATTTATTGTAGCATGCGTCACCACATATGCAGTTTCAACCATATACTACGTAGCAGGGAAAATAACCCCCCCACTGGTTCTGTTGTACTGGTATTGTTAGGGTTGGTTTCTGATTTGAGGAGCCACTGATCGGTGGGCCATTTGGTGAGATCTTTGAAGGGTGCTCCAAGCTGGTTGGGCACCTAGGTTTGACTGCCATTTTAATTTCCTACAATGCCTCAGTGATGTTGCAGAAGGATTAAAATGGCAACAAGATCCAGCCTCCTGGTAATGCTCAGAGCTCCAGGAAAGATCTTTTTTTTTAAAGGGGGCCCCAGTGGCAGGTTCTGCCGGGGGGGGGCTGAGGCCTTGGCAACTGCCCAAAGATGCCAGGTGCTGACGACAGCCTTCTGCACACACAATATTTTTGACATGCTTTAGAGAAATTTGAAGTTTGAAGGATGAAAATGAAAAAAAAAAAGTTGCTTTCCTGAGAGTTTAAATCTGGGAGAAGTAAGATGATGGTGGTGATCTTCCTTTAGTTATTTTTTTTAAAAAAAATAAAGAACCCCTTTTGCATCTTTAAAATATGTCATTTTGTCATTTAGATATGAATTTAAACTCTCTGTTCCCTTTGGTTGCCATGGTAACTGGTTTTGGGCCTCGTGGTGACAGAAAGTCTCACAGACCTTGTTCCTGTTTGAGTGAGCATCTTGAATAGATGGGAATATGCTCGCAGGAAGGGAAAATCTAGTGAAAGATCACCATACCTTTCAGAGTGTCGGCTGGTGTTAAATAAAAGTACAGCTGGAGAAATACCCTATAGCGGGGACCAATTTACCTCTTGGAGCTTCCCTGTGTGGCGTAGCTCACATGATACTGCTGGGTTCCTTTTTATTCTCCTAGGTGACATTTTCTGTGTCAAAGAAATATTTAAATGAAATGTGTCGTAAGAGATTCCTACAGAGCCGGTTGTAAGTCTCTTTCCAGCATTGCAGGGGTCAATGGAGAGAGCCAATCGTTTGGTTTTAAAACTTAGAAAAAAAATGAAGTAAAGAAAAAAAAAGTGGACAAAAAGTAATGTTAAATAGCATGGAGCATGACTAATGGCACAAGCATGTTAAAATCATTGGGAAAATGTCCTTGGAAGACAAATGAATTTTCAGCAGAATAATTAACTTAATTAACAAATTTGCATGCATATTCATCAGGCTATTGAAGTCTTTCCAGCACAGCTTGATGAGCATTGGTGTAATAATTGTCTCATTTACATTCTGCAATCTACTACAATTTGGGGCATGAAAAAAAAAACAACGCAAAAAAATAGACAACCTCTTCCCTTTGACATTCTTTAGGACCCAAGCCCCTTAGTGAACACACACAGACACCGTGCCTGTGTCCATTCAGTAGCCTTTCCTTCAGTTCTCTGAGCCCACGCTTTCTCCCGCTCCGACGTCCCCCCTTCCCCCCTTCCCCACTCCTCCCTTTCTCTCCTTTGGCCCAGGTTCTCTGTTTTGCCTCTGCTTGCTCTCCTGGGTAAATCTTGGCACCAGTTCTGACTTCAAATCTCCTGGGCCGCCAGACTGCATCATGTAAAAATTGCCATTTCCCTCTATCTCTGCAGGGCAATCTTTAAAGGCAGTAAGGTGTGACGCTCCAGACTGGCAGCTTGGCAAGAAAGAGCTTATGGATACCAGCACACAGGAATCTGGAGGGCTCAATCTGACAGCCAGTCTGTATGAGGAACAAAAGGATTTAAAAACAGAGAGAAGTGTTGGGGTGGGGGAAGAGGGAGAGAACAAAATGTATTTTTACATATTGCAGACATATGGCCACAAGACCAGCAGAAATAGATTTAATTACCAAACCCATGCATTAAGGAAAAGCACACAATAACAGCACTATAAACAGTGATATTCTCATTTAATTTCCCCCATTAGATAAATCCATTAGTGAAATTCTAGTATATAGCAACCATAATAAAAAGAATGAAACTGGAAGGTGCAACCAAAGCTCTCTGATACAGTCTCCTGTTTGGGACCCATTCCCAAAGAAGAAAGGAACAGAGTCTCCTCAAGGGAACACTGGGATTACATGATGTTTTGTATGGGCTCTTGTCACTACTCCTAAGAAGCCCTATTCCCATATTTGCTTCCATATGCCCCCCAACAGCTGATAGCACCCACTAGGCATTGACCTTTCTGGCCTTCTAGCAAATGTAACGTGTCATGTACAGCAGTGCTGCTTCAGCTAAGTAATAGGGAGAATAGGGATGGGAAGAATATTTTAACACTTGAGGAAAAATAAGAAAGGGGCTTTTCCGGTGCCTGAAACCCCCAATGAGGAGAATCCTTCTGAAGATCCCATTTTTCCCCCTTCCCAGTTCTCAAATAGACTTAAGGACTCTTCCCACCTACCACCCTAGACTCAGCTATTTCCTAGCCTTCCAACATGGTTGTGTGTATGTGAGAGGGAGAGCAGCCCAGAAAGGAGGATTGTCGTCTCAGGTTGTGTTCTGATAGTTGGTGCACAACAACAAAATTGGCATTGTTGTGGACCAGCTATCAGAACACAGGTGAGGCCATATCCTCTATGATCCTTATCTGTTTTCCTCTTACCCGCCCAATGTCATTCAGAGGGCAGGCAGGTGGGAGCCAGGAAGGATCATCCTAGATTATGGTCTTCTACCCTTCACTTAGCTTTCCTTCCTACAATGTCACATGATGGGTGGAAGCCAGGCAGGACCCTTCAACAGCTCCCCTCACCATTTCATGATGTCTTGTAGCAGATAAGCAGGAGGAAGCCAAGTCAGGATCCTGGAAAACTATTGCTTCATCTATAAGGATCGCCTTCTTTCCACATGACATCAGGAATGGGGGCAGAATAGGAAGCATCCTTGCTCATATCTCCCCGTGAACCTCCTATTCAGAGGCAGAACATAAATTATTTGCTCTCCTTTGTGGGAATGAATAAATTATCACAGCACATCCTTAGTGGGGTACTGGCATTTTTTTTTACTAGTTGTGCCAGGAACTGGTACCATATCTGTTCTCATTGACTACAGTTGCTTCTCTCTTTCCTAGAAAACTTCAGGAACCAGTAGCTGATGGTTCATGCTGACACCATTCCATGGACCACCACTTTGAGCAGCACTAATGTATAGTACTTTGACTTACAATCCTTTCTCATAAACAGATATAGGTGCAAGCATTCGGAAACAAAAAATAGGCCACTCCACTCAATCAACAAAGCACCCAGTGTGATCCTGTAGAAGGATGAAGTAGGTGTGCTTTCTGTTTATGAACTCACCACCTTGTCTAATGAGAGAAACAATCTGGCAATGACACTCATCAACTGCCCCCACCACCTGACAGAAAGATCAAAAGCATGCAAACAGTGATAGTGACTCTTTTTTCCCCCATGGGGATAGCCTCCTTCATGATCATGTCCTTCTTTTGAATGGTTGGACAAAGTGCATCCATATGACCAAAAAAAAAAAAGTGAATTGAGGCATGTGGAGATTGTTGAAACATTTCTTGTTTGATCAGGCTGACATCACAGAAGCCGTCCACCACTCCTCACTGCATACATAAACCCACCAGTGGTGAAAAAAAACCCTGGGCACTTGAGGAATGTCCCCGGCTACCACTTCTGATACCATTAAAAAAAAAGAGAGAGTAGGCAACCACTAACCCACAATGCCCTTCCATGGAGTCACTGGAGATATATCACCTGGGCCATTTCTGCACTACACTCTTATAGTGTGATTATTCCACTTTCAACATCCTATGGAATCCTGGGGTTTGCAGTTTAGGGATGGGCTTGCTGGCCTCTCCCTAAACTGCAAACCCCAGGATTCCATAGGATGTTGAAAGTGGAATAATCGCACTATAAGAGTTGTGCTGAAATGGCCCTGGGCTCTTGCTCACCTACAAAGGGCAATGTTGCTTGCAGCTGATCGCATTCCATGATAATTTTTTTGTAGTAAAGGAAAAAGTGATAAGACCAAATACAGTTCAATCTCCATTTGCATCCCCCTAAAAGACAGTGAATGTGTCCAAAGATGATCAGGGGTATTGAATGTCTGCCATTAGAGAGGGCAGAGAGAACACATGTGAGGGCTAAGGTAACCTCTCAGATATAGCTCAGGTATTCTGCCCAGCTATGCGCCTAATTGAATGGGAGTTCAGGGGTGCAGTAAGAACAACAGGAATACAGGAAAGACAATTGATTTATGTGAATATGCACATGCATGGCAGGAATAAAAAACCCCCCACCATTGCTGTGATCATATGATTGAAAATAAACTGATATAGCAAACACATGCACGTGGGAGAAATGCCCTCTTGTACCAATGTGACTTCATGATAGGGGTACCATGTGGCTTTCAAGACTGGTTTGCATTTGGATTAAAACAGGTATGTGTGGAAGTAGCAGGGTCAAACTGGGTCAGGGATACTCCACACAGGAGCTAGGATACGGCCCTCATGGAGATAAGTCCTAAGAGAAACTATACGTACACTCTTTTCCCATTCCAGAAGGGAGATAAATGTTCAGGCTTCTAGCTTTTCAATGAGGATCAAATGTTCCTGAAACAGTGAATTGGGGGATGATTCAACACAGCACAATCTGAAAGCACAATTTGAAATTCTCAGGCAAGATTCTTTGAAGAAGGTGATATCCAAAGGTACACTGTGATTTGTGGTTGAGATATTATGAGAAAGCGAGAGCATGACAGGCAGATATAGTCTATTTCATGGCAATTAATATACATTAATTAAAATAGGAGAGCTACAATAAATCAGAAGCCTACATAGTATTATTTTAGGAATGTGGTGTTTTGGTCTGCTAATTAAAGTGAGCTCTCCATTTTTAAACAAAATGATTATATTTTGTCTCCTTTCTTGGAGATGAATATGATCAGCTGTTTTTGACGTTATGGTGTTGTCATGCAAGTTGCTTTTCCATTCTCTGTTGGTGATAGCTTCCAGTATCTTCTGTAGCATTATTAGTGTTGCGATGTCACTTCTGGGTAAGCCAAATGTACATATTTTGCAAGAAAGCTTAATATCCATGATTATTTCAGTTTCATGATAAGGATAGTCCCCCAAAATTTTTTGCTAATTCACTACGTATTAAAGTAGTAGCCCATATATCTGTCATAGGCCCTTTCTGCACCAGGCAATTAGAACGGGGCAGTGAGTCCTCTCACGGAGGTTGTCTGCACCTTGGAGCAGACTAGGAGTGAACTACTTACCAGAGATCCACACCTCAGTCCACTCCAAAACGACCCCAAGTGGTCCTCCAGCGTGTTTTTGAAAGACTGGAAAAAAACAGGTCTTTATTTTCCTGGAACGCGCCATTGCGATCCTGCTCCCTTGTGCAGATTTGCAGGCTTGCACCAATGCGAGCCTGCCATCTGCAGAAGGCAGGCTTTAGGCGTGGCAAGCTTCAGCAGTTGGTTGGGACCCACGACCAACCGGAAGCTGCCATTTTGGAAGCCAGAGCCACCATTTTGGAAGCTGGAAGCCACCATTTTGGAAGCCGGAGCAGTGCGGATCTACAGACCTCGCACTGCTCCGATTCTCCTTGGACCAAGGAGGAGCCCTGCAGAAGGGCTTCAGGGACAGGCCACGTTGCTTCGGACCCCAGAAGAAGCGGTAGGCAACGGCACGGAGTGATTCCCTCGCCTCATGCGGAGAGGGCCAAAAAGTATCTGGCTTTTGAATTTCTAAAGTCACTTAGGGGTTTAAAACTCGAAACCAGGACCTTGAATTTCTTAGCTTTGCATCTGGATACAGAATCAAAGACCAGTGTAAGTGGAGAATGTTAATTAAGGAATCTACATGTGTGATATAGAATGAGAGGGCTGGCATGACTAAGACAAAAAAAGTGCAGGAAAAGGAGACATGAGAAAAATTACAGAACTAAGAATGACAATCTGTAGGTGAGAAAGCAATAGCACAGACTGAACAAAGAGGGAACACTCCGTGAACCTTAACTACCTTTCTCTACCTCTATTAACTAGAGTAGAGAAAACTATTGGTCTGAATTTAAGGGGAAGACATTTAAATAACTTGGAATCTTGATACTTGAAGGAGCTCCTCTCCCTATATGTGACTGACTTGAGGATTGAGTTTAGGGGTGTGATGGGACTCTTCTGTGTTTTAATCTTTTAAATTGGTTTTAACTTCTTGATTATGTTTAATATGGTGTTAATTTCTTTAAATGTTATCATTTTTGAGCTGTTTTAAACTGTTCCTTTAAATTTTGCTCATAAGCCATCCTGAGCAATCTTTTGATAGAGTGGAGTAGAAATATTTCAATAACGTAAATGAATAAACAAATTAATGAATGAGTAATGCTTACGCACATGAAGCAGCACTTCTCTATTTCCAACAGAACTGAAATTATCCAAAATCATATCCTACAAAGTATCACAGTAAAGCCCCACACTGTTTCAGCACATTGCTTTCCTTTCACATTGCCATTTTACCACATCATTTTTGAAGGGAAAGTCAAATGACAGCAGACAGGGCTAGCAGTCTTCCTTTCTCTTGCATTTTAATTTTTAAAATCTCATGCTGTTTCTATCCAAAGTATCAATAAATCTTTGAATTTAGAAAAAAAAAATTCAAAAATGAAATGAAATTGCTATCCAGCCTTCAGACTGAATCCAATGGGTGCAGCTACAGCCAGTATGGATTATATGAGAAAATATATGTATATATATATTTGCCAACTACATAGGTGTGATGAAAAAGGAGGTGGCAATCCTAATTCAGCAGCACTAATATGGTTTAGAACACAGGTGCTGAAAGCCAAACTGTTAAAAAGTTACCATAAAAACCTTTTCCCTGGATTACCTGCATCTTTTTTACCTTCCTCTGAATTTTTAAAGTTTCAAGTTCCTCAAGTTGAATTTAAGAAGAAATTTGCAAGTTTGAAAAGCTCTATTTGAACAACCAGGCCTGGTCAACACAATCTCACCCTAATCCGATCATGAATAGCTGCTGCATGTTGAAGAATAAATGTTCTAAATATACAGGAAGAATCAGCATATCTGACTGTTGTTCTGATACATGATAACACAGTGTAAATGGGTGGTATTTGCATATTTGGATGCACATCTGAGCAGAGATATCATTCAATTGAGTTGTACTACTCCCAACAGAATGTGAATTTCTGTGTGCAACCCAGAAATCGCTCACTTTCTTTCTTAAATAATTATGAAATTATGCATAATTCTGCATGGTTACATCTGAAGCAGAACTTAGAAAAGCTATTTTTTTTGCACAACAACACCCACAATTTTCTAGCCAACAGGATTATGCAATGAAGAAGTCCTTGCAACAGTGATGTAAGTTTGGGAGGAGGCAAAATGAAGGCCTTGCCCCTCAAATATGAATTCTGGTCCACAATGAAATTTTCCTAGTATCGGAGCAACTTAAAATATCGGTTGAACATTTGGAAATGTACTTTAAGCATCTAAAGAAAAGGGGAAGTCAAAGTTACCAAAGGAATGCAAACACAGCAAACATAAGAGCCCTGGTTGTGAATGATTTTCAATATCTCACTGTCTGCAATGCTAGAAGTTTGGGCTGCAGAATTCTTATTTAGGTGGATGCCTTCATTTTTCTCCCTTCCATAGCTATACCTCTGCCTTTCCAGTTAAAAGCAACGTTGCTGAAGCAGCTGGAAAACTCCAGGACTTAAGGAGAATCTTTGCAATTTGAGACTTATTCTACACCTTTTCTGAATAAAACAACCAAGTATGGATTCATCTGATGGTGTTTGAATTTATTCCATATTTAACCACTTTGCTGATCAAAATATTGTGGGGGACCTTAACACAAATGCTTTGCTGAAATCCAGATAAATGACATCCAGGGGGGTTCCCACCAACTAATGACTCAATTTTTGTATCTGTGGCCCTTTCTGCATGAGGCTGGTGAATCGGTTTGTGCCATTTCTTATTGGACTTTCTGGGCTTGAAACAAGGTGGACTTTCCCTCATTTTCTTCTACACTTCTACTGCATATGTTCCATTCTGATTCGGAGGAGTGCGAGTTCATGAATCCACACTGCCTCCACTGTGGCCACTCCCGCTACTCCTGTCACCTCACCCTGTCAGCTGTGATTGGCCCTTCCCCCCCATGGTTTAGTACATCATTGTGTACATGCATACCTGTGTAAGTCCACACTATCCCCTGGCCCCTCCCATGAGGCCTCCCCTGACCACCAATTGGTATGAATGTATGTGTCTGCACTACTGTGAAAGTACAGATTGGATCGATCTGGAAAATTGGAAAACCGATTTCTTCCGGTTTTCAAATAGTGCACTTTTCCACCACATGGGGGTGCATCTAGTTGGAATTACATGCGGAACAAAGGTAAATAAACCGAACCTAGTCCACTCCAAGGTGCAGAAGACTTCCGTGGCAAGACGCATTGGCCCACCTTAATAACTGCGTGCAGAAGGGGCCTGTGTGTGCGCGTGCGTGCGCACGCAGTGATGTATTTACATCTTTTACTCCGAGTCTCAAGTTAAGTCTCAAGTCTCTACGTGCAAGTCTCAAGTCAAGTCTCAAGCTTGGGAACCAATTTTATACCCCAACTTACATTCCAGAATTTCTGTCCAATAAAGTCAGTGTTAACAATTTAAGCAGAATCAGCCCATCATATTTGCAATTTTGTCATCTGCAGCTTTGGAAGTGGGGAGCGGGGTCCTTCTTACTCTCACTTCTGGAAGCTGGAGGCTTTTGTACCAATGGATATAAAAGAGTCTGCAGCTTCAGAAGTGGGGAACAACTTCGGGAAGAGGGAGTAAGAAGGATCCTTCTCAAGCCCATTGCCTAACCCCTTTGCTGTTCCCTTCTGAGA